>VMKM01001375.1:0-148828 GCA_008360985.2 Macquaria ambigua
TAGCTGTCAACATGCTGGGGCAATGGCAGCTTTATATATAATATCTAACTTTAAGGCTTTAATTCATCCGTTGCAGCTACAGAAAGAAAAAGATGTCCGTCCACACGGTCAAGAACTGAGGCAGGAAAAAACAGGTCATTACTGCAAATCCTTTCACCGAGAGCAGAGACATAATGGAAGCCCATTTGCAGTCAATAGCCCTTTCACTACCTTCAGTACTGTGACATCTCGTCTCATCACACTATGAACAAATTGTATATATGCTCGAAAATAGTCAATTGATTATCCGAACTCATTGCCGGGAGGAGGTTCAATAATGGCCTGTGACGAACACTGCCATCTGTAGTCGCATCAGGTAATGATTATTACCCAAATTAAATCATATCCAGCAGTGCAAGATGTCTGGTCCAACAAAGTGACCTGCCATACAAAATCAAATATGATTTTAGTGCTTTTTAGGCGGTGGGTAACTTAATAAGGGTCTGGTTAACGGAACAGTAAACGCACTGAGGACTCTGATTTCATGCCAGCATAAAGCCGTCGGTAGTGCTAACGCAGTCTTCATGCCAGTTAATACAGTTAAGTCTTTTTTATTTTTTAATTTCATGTTGCCAGTTCTGGGTATACCGTTGATTTGGAAGAAGTTTGCAAGACTTTTTTGTAAACATAATGCAGTCTCTTAATGTAATGATTAATTTAGACAGTAGAAAACCATGAAAATATGACAAGGTTAATTATTTTACATGACTACCTGAATGCTATTAAAGACCGGAGGGATAATAATTCTCTACAGCTAATGCTGATAAAACAGAGCTCTTTATTTATGTCCCTGCTGGCCTCATCCTTGGTTCCTTCTCTTCATCTGTTAAACCTTCAGTCAGAAACGTAGGTGTCTCTTCAGACCAGGAACTGACTCTGGACCAGCCAGTGTGAAGTGTTTTATTTCATCTCGTCTCAGCTATTAACTAGTAACTCCCTCTTCTTTTTGACCGGGTCTCATGCGACACCAATCCTGGTCTCTTTACACCGGCTGCCCGTCAAACTCAGAATCCAAGTCAAGGTTCTTGCTACCACTTATTAAAGACCCACCGCAGCCCTACAGTGTGTCCCCAGCAGGTCTCTACGGTCCACTGATCAGGGTTTGATGGTTGGTCCTCGCTCCAGACTCAAAACGAAAGGAGACCTTTGAAGCTATGGCTCCTAAACTTTGAACACCTTTACTTACTTACCTAAAAACCCTTTTAACTGAACAGTTTTGTGTGACTATAAATCACAGAAACACTCATCAGTGGAGTCAGAAGTGGCTCATCTTCTCCACGATCCCTCGTCTCATGAGCCATGTGGACCCCTCTTTTCCTTCTACCATAGAAGGTGTTGACACAGAAATCCCCAAAAAAGATTCAGGCGCTGATAACCTACTGATCAGTTATTTGTAATTTAACTTAACCTAAGATTTATTTATTTATTATTTATTTCAACTTTTAGCTTCGTTTGATTTTCTGGCTGTAATGGACTTAAAATGATGCTGAGAATCCTTGTTTGGATGTAAATCCTTGTCAGTATTTAAATGTGATGCAAAACCTTTTAATATCAACATACAAATTAGTGTAAAAATGTAATATTTTCAAAATAAAATCTCTATAAAACATTCTAGACCTGGCGATGTGCACTGAAACAGGGGATATTTATTGAATGTCTGCAGCCCTTTTTTAATGCAGACTGTGTTTGTCCTTATTTCCTAAAGGACCACAGCAAAGTTTTGCTCAACCTACCGCTGAAAATTGTTTTTGGTCTCATGCAATATGTATTTTAAGGTGTTTAAGGGTGCAAAGTATAGGAGGAAGGACAGGAAATGTATACAAAATAGCTGCTGCAGACTGATCATTGCGGCAGACTAAATTGCGTCTGAAATGTAATGCAATTCAGTGCAATATGATTGAAGAAGCCAGTAGTAGTTGTTAAGTATTATCTATTTACAGTTTAAAGGTTTTAAAGGAACTGACAACTTCAGGATATTTAACTAATATTTCCTCACATATAGGCTGCCTCTTCAATCAATATTCAAAGCCCTGGCATCAGGTCTCATATAGCTGCATTTTATGCAAATCAGTCATTTGCGACAGGCTCAGTGAATATCCTCCTATATATGCTGTTGATCCCCCTAATCAATGATTCCCACTGAAACTGGGACGCCTCAGTTTAGGGCCCCCTAGCAGCCTCTCAAACATGTTCATGAAGCCCTACGCCTGCTTTAAAAGTTTGACTTTAGCAGGTGTTACATGTATAGGCATCTCTATGCATGAATATGTGTGTGTGTGTGTGTGTGTGTGTGCATGCTATTGCCAATAATCACAGCTGGAGAAGACGAGAGGACAGGAGTGTTCGTCCATTGGGAAATTATGGAGCTGCAGCTGGCATTCTGCGTTGATGGTCATCCTGGAGAGAGAGAGAGAGAGAGAGAGAGAGAGATACTTACACAAAGACATTAAAGGCGCTATAAATGCTTCAGATCCTTCATTTCTCGGTCCGTATTCATCGCTGCTTATATCACATAATGCACTTTTTTTTTTTGCACTACACTGTACGGAGCGCTGCCTTCAAACCAGATGGTGCAGGATCATCAGCCCGGCTGATGCGTGAAATCCCTCAAAATGACAGAACTGTTTAATCATCAGGCGTCAGACGTGTTTTTGGCGAAGACGGCATTAACTTGTAGGCCAGGGCCCGAAGGCGTGTAAGCCTCCAGAAACAGGAGCACTTAGCTGTGATCACTGGACAAAGTCAGTGCAGCAGATGTTTTGAGAAAGAAGCGGTGATCTGCTGTGTTACTTTGACTTTTCACTGGATATGATCATCGTGAAAACGGGCTTTGTCTTTCGCTTGTTCTGTGTTGTGTCTTTGTCCCCGGGACATTTTCTCATTAGTTGACTGACTTAGAGGACAAAAGAGGAGCCTCAATCAAAGCAGGAAGAGGGGCTGCCTCACTCGTCGTTTGTAGGTGAACAAAAGTGCAGATGATGGACAGTCCCCAGTTTGCATACACAGTCACTTCCACCCCTCTCAGGAGCCAGGAAGTCCAAATTTGGGTGAGGAGAGCAAGCGGCAACAAACACCGCAGAGACGTGAGCGTGAGAGACGTATCAGTCAATGCAAATACGCCCCCAAACATACACCTCTTTAAGACTTAACATCCTTTTAATGAAACAATCATTTGCAAATTCATCACACAGACACACATTAGCAGAAGTGAAATTAGCTATTAAAAATCAAAACCCAAACATTTTGTGGGAAAGTTTGTGGTTGTGAAGAGGAATTTCTTGGGAGAATATTTAGACCGAAGCCAGTCAAGACAAATCCAGTGAATGCTAAGAAAGTCTCAGAGATTTTGGCACACGTCTTATTGGATTTATTCGACTCTTCGTGACAGGGCCTGAGCTATCCTGATGCAGCAGGAGCCGTGCATCTGGCCCTCCGAAGGGGCTTGAAAACAAACACTCATGGAGGTGTTTTCTATTTGACCAAGGTCTAGGTTGAAATCCTGGATAGGCAGGTGAAATTGGATCCTCAAGACAGAAAAAGCTCATGTCAGAGCTTGAGGGTTCATAAACCCAGATGCCACTCAGATTTAAAAAGAACCTGTCCACTCAAATCCTGAGTGTTTTTTTTTGTTTTTTTTGTAGACACAGGCAGAGCGAGGGTTATTTTGTCAGGCCATGCACACACACACACACTCGCACACACACCAACCTCCCCCTGTGTGTCATTCCTCCACCACTGAGAAGCTGTCAGAAGGAACAGAACAAAATGAGGAGAAACAACATGACGCATTGTAAGAGAAGTTTCTGTCCTTCTGTGCTCGAAGTAAAGCACTTGTAGCAAAAGATATTAAAATTTCAATACTGGCGTGCACGGGATAAAATCTAAAATGTGTTGTAGTGAAGCAGAAGCTAAAATAAGCCACCAGGACATGAGTAGTTATTAGTATTATTATACTGAAGTGAATGCACAGGTGGCCGAGTGGTTAAGGTGCATACCACCTGTTTTGATTCCAGCTGGGGCCCTTTGTTACATCTCTCTCCTCACCACAAAAACGATGAACAGGACGTATCCCTCAGCAAGGAAACACCGCCCAGCCGCACACAAACAGGGATTTATTGTACTTAAAAAGTACAAAATTCACAACTTAAATATATCTGCAACGAGTAGACGGTTAATCGCTTAGTTCATTGATAGAGCTGAACTGTTTGAGCAAATTCTGAGCAGAAGAAAGTTTTTTTGCTGGAAAAAGCACCTGTATTAAAATCATATGCCAACTAGAATCTATGTGATTATGAGTACAGCACAAAAACAAAAGTGTGGAGATTTGAAACCATGTTTTTTCACCAACCTGTGCACCTACTAAAAAGCTTGATGGGATAGCGATTCTGGCAAAAATATATGAAGGAGCGTGAACGTTCGGAGCATTTAACCATGTGTTTTGAAACTTATTTTAACCTACAAAATGCCCCAATAATTGCCTATTAAATTAGTTTGTACGTTGCTGCTTGAGCCACTCAGGCTTCCTTCCTTTTGCCCAAATTTGGCCTGTATGCTTTCAGTAACTGCAAAGTGAAATCCAAGCTTCAAATTGTTCAAATGCCCTGTCCATAGTTTTTAACTGTCTCTAAAAGTCTTGAGTGTCTGTATTTGTCTCCAACACTTTCAGTGAATATGTCACTATCAACAGTTGGCATTGAGGGTGAAAACACAGGCAATAATGTACATAAAAAAGGATTTTTAATTGAAGTTTTCCTGCTGTAAATACTTGGCTCAGGTGCTATTAGAGCTACCTGCCGCTGAGTCGTTGTGTGTGCTTCTTTGTTGGATCTCTGCACAGTCTTCTGTTTCTTTTATCATACTGTACTGTGTGTTTTCATGTGTTCTGAGGGCCTTTACCTCAGTGTGTAAAGTATTTTTCCATTGTTGAAGATCCGGAGCAGCTGATTGGGCGTCGTTATCCAGTGAGAGTCTGCGTTCTTGGAGTTCCTGAAGATGGTGTCGGGCAGCCAGATCAAGCCGACCATATTGCTGGTTGAAGGAGAGGCGGACAAAAGAGACAGAGAGAGCGAGAAGGTGAGAAATGATTGCTGTTGAATTCCTTCAGTTTTCTCTGAAATGCATGAAGCAGCTTCACTTCCCAATAAGAGGATAATAAAATACTCGGGTGACGTGAGCAAAACAAAGCACATCAATCAATTTGTTCCATTAATTACAGGCCCTCTTCCCGAGAGAGGAGAGAATATTGTTCTCAAATGAGATATTCACAGTATGAAAATGTTGAAACACAATAGTTGCTGAAGACAGAAAGACAGAGACTCACAGCAGAGTCCTGGAGTTCATTTAAAAAACATAGTTATGCTGTAATTAACAATAGATAGGTATCGATGCTGCAGCCGCAGAGCTGACATATTCAGGAATTAGAAATAAAGCCGACTGTATATTTGCAGTACATCCTCAGTAAATCCTGTGTACCTGTTGAGTGTTAGGATCTTCATGCTGCTGCTGTTATACTGCAGACGGGTGTCCACCCAGGTCTGGGCGAAGATAATATCGATCTGGTACTCCTGGGGAGAGAAAAGTAGAGTCGATATACTGATCTGACAACCCTTTTTAAAGTAGTATGGAGGCAGAAGGAGACGTGCTGGATGAAGCAGCCTCTGTCTCGTCCTTCTGGAGGAGCTGATAATGTGTTTGTCTGAGAACAAATGTGTCCACATCAAAGAAAATACTAAAGCAGTGCAACGCTCACTGGAAACGCTCAAATACACATTATGCTTTTGATATGGAAATTAAATTATGCCATCACACAAATTGTTTACTTCAGCACTTTTTTTTTTCCCCCACCTCAGCAATGACCCCTCTTCTAATTGTGAGGAGTTTTAGCACAAGAATTTCCTCACTTAGCAGGTAAAATAAGTCTAGTTGGCACTGTTACGAGAACCTCTCTGTGTCTACAGGTTTCTTTTCATTACACAACATGTTAAATGTCTGTTTCCCCACAGTGTGAAAGTTGTGTGCGTTTTCTTAATCCAGCAGCCTTGGCAGATAGGTGAAAATATGACTGAAAAAGAAATGTTGTGGAGAGGAAGCTTTCGGCACAAAAGTCCATTCCTCTAGAGAACTGCATGCAAATAATGGCTAAATATAACCTAGCTGACAAAGAGTGTCACTCATTGATCTTTACTGTCTTTGAGTCTGAAATGAATAGCGTTCCTCTTACATTTGGATAGATGTGGCTTCTGCTGACAACCCAGATCTTAACACAGTTTTATTACCCTTGAGGAACATGACAAGCTATCCACAGCTTCCCATCGCTCGGAAGCTTAGGACCTCCAACATGGCCGGCAGAAGGTCAGTACATCAGCTGGGAGTCCTCTATAGAATGTAAACAAGGCGGACTGATACTTCAATGATAAGGTCAGAAGCCATTCATAATCCTTTGCTGATATAAAATGTAGGAAAAGAAAATATTGGCATTCCAGAGTCTGTTATGTGCGGCTGTCTCGGAGCGGTCCTCTTTAGGAAAAAGCTGATCTAGGTTTAAGGGGAAAATATGCAATTATAGGAGGATTTTCTCCAGAGGACAGAGTTTCGTTTTGTTGCCTTTGTCTTTAAAAGTTTGTAAGGGGACCCAACAGAAGACACGTCCCCTTGTTCAAAGTAAAGGGACGTACACAACGTGCACAAACTCGCCCCAAACATCACGATGTTCATACACAGTGTCACTCACCTCCTGACTTTTCTGACCTTTTGCAAAAACAGACAGATGAGACCTGACCTTCCTAATACATCTGTCACCAGAGTCCCCATTGTTACTGTCAGCCTGCGTGACCTTTGGAGGATAATGGTAGGGAGGCACGCGGTGGTGGTGGCGGTGGTGGTGACGCGGCCGTAATTCAGACAGCAAACCACAAAGTGTTACATGTTAACGCCTCGCGCAGGTGAACTCTCACGGCAATCCCCGAATGGGATTTTCTGCTTCTGCTGGGTCCTTTTGGTGACTACACCTAGGAGACAAGGCACCGGAGCAAGTCCATTAGTCATGGACATTATGCAAAACAATGAAGCCGAGTGTTGGGAGATATCTGACTGAAATTAACTACGGAGGCTCGCATTATTCCCCTGGGGATCCATTTCAAAGTCAGAAAACGAAGGTATTAAGGAGGGAGTCCATTACTCATGGCTACTTACAAAAAACAATGAAGCAGAGACCTGTAGGTGAGATAATCGAGGGTGACTTGTGTTGTATATTCTCCAACATATAAAAAACACTGGGAGTTGCAAGTTCATTATTTAGGGTATAAATATTTTAGTTTTGGTCTTAAAATATTCAGAATGTGATAAACTATGTCCCTCCTGTCTCCGGCTAAGTTTCACACAGCTGGCGATCGGTACAGGAAGTGCTAGGAAACCCTCACATGATCAAAAATTAATCGTTTCTCATGCGTGTCGTGAATCTGATTCACTGATGTGGAAAAAGGGTGAAGGTACTCCTGCAGAATGTCATCATTTCACATAAAAAAAAATCTTTGTGTTTATATCCACTTGCAGTATCAAATGAGAGCCGCCCACCATAAAAGATGTCATTTTCCCTCAGCACACACTGGATGTGAGCAAATTTACTTGCTTTTACAGAGGTGGGTGAAAATCAACAAGTTAGCCTTGCTCTCTTGCGCGATGCAAATCCCACTCAGAATCTGATAATATAAAATCCATTATTAAAGTCAAAGGCATCTTGACAGCAAAGCACGTCTCACTGTAATTAATTAGCTTGACTTGAACAGCGTCGGAACAAACAGCTTCCTCCTCATCATTTCTGCACTGAGACGGGTCGCTCCGCACCAATTACAGACGTCGCTCAGCCACATTTTCCACATCCATGTACCAAAAACATGTTTTTACCAAGAGGGCAGATACACCATCTTTATATTAACTTTGTGTTTAGCGGGAGCTCGATTGATATCTTTACACTCACTGAGCCAGAAATGTTGTTCTTCTCCTCTGAAACTTTTAATCAAAAAAATAAATAAATAAGTGTCTTGATTGGCGATGAAAGGGTTTCCCGGTGTCAACATTTTCAAATCAGTAATCAACATGAGTCATCCGTTGTTTCCCGCTGATTCCTCCATTCATTATCTGATGCTGGGTCGGGTCATGAACAAATGAAAATTAAAGAAGAAAGCCCTCATACCCCCTCATGTAACGTTTAAATACAATTTTGAGGTAATTTAGTTCATATTTCTATCCTATATTTCAGAGTAGTTTTTATTCCATTACATATCATTTTGATTTAATAGTCTAGTGATGTTGCTTATTAATATTTTACATATAAAACAAGGGCCAAAAATGTGTTGTTGGGCCCCTAATGCCCCCTCTTTCATTATATGTCTGAGACCCAGAAGCAAACCAGTAACCCTTTGCTGCCATAAATATCTCACCATTACAACTCACTCATAATGGACTCTGCTTCACTGCAGATCAAGTAGAATCCAGTGAGCTCTGAAATACCGTCTTCTGCCTAATTATATTATTCTTTGCAGTGAAGGGAATCTCAAACTTTAAGCACAGATCACTGACTAATGTGTTTCTTCAGGCAAAACCGATGCCGCATAGTTGGTATAAATATTTATAAGTGAAATATTTATATCTCCCAGACCTTGGGAAATTGGTCGCTGGACTACATTTTCAATCCCTCATGAAGAAGAAGCAGAAAGATAAACGCGGGGGGAGAGTTCGATTTCTCCAAGTCATGTGTCGATTTCTGTGCTGGCACTTGTAGTGCTTCATCATCATGAGCGATGTTTAAATATGCAGTTTTATTGTCAGAGCCCTCACATCTGCACAAACACACACACACACCCAAATAAACACATTCACCCAGGATGCATCGCTGTTGCTTTGTCCTGCAGGCAGCCTCGCGGTGATGCTCCTCGTGTGTGACGGGCAGAAATAACGGTAAACACGACCATTCAGCCGCCGCTTAGGGGTGACGATGAACTTCTGTCACATGTGTAATAAACAAAACTGTGTGCTACCTGCGGATATGAGTGGCATTTTAAAGATTGCTTCTGTGTGTGTGTTTGTGTGCGGAGCTTATTTCATAAACATGCTTTTTTCTTGTTCGTCCCTAAGAATCAAATGGAAAGACCTTTGAAAGAAACCAAAGGAGGTGATTTGCATACCTGACTGTTCACGTGAAGTCTTGTTTGTGGGGAAGGAAGAAACACGAAACGAAAAATGACGCAAACTGTCGGCTGTGCTTCTCGCTTGAGGTGCAATCAACACATGTGCTTCTTTGTCTGCTTGAACTGGTATCAGAGGTACTAGATGTAGAAGAAGCAGCAAGGAGTAGCACGAAAAGTAGTTCTAGTAGTAGAAGCAGAGACATAAATTTGGGTGTTTTGATGGAGAGTTAAAGAGTGAGATATGGGGGATACCTCGCTTGCTGATCTGGCAACCTTCAGACATGCTAGCAGCATGGGTGGCAATGTCTGTCAGTCCACCACTTTGGTCCAGACTGGACTACAGCTGAGCTGCAGGGTCTCAGGGGGGCTCTGATGCTCATAAGGTGATTGTAAAATCAAAATGAGTTGAAGGTTTTTTTAGATGGTTTAAAGATAAGTTCATGTTTTAGCATTGCTGTGGCTTTTTTCTCTTGTGTTGCATAGCTCAGATCTGATAACACAGTTGGAAGGAGACAGAGCAGACTCTCAGGCGAGGTTATCTTACAGCAGAACAGAGTAAATATATAATCCTACTCGTTATTTTCTTTGAAAACTACCATATTTAATGCTTAAATATTACTTCAGTCTCAGATTCACCTTGATAAAATAAAATGCAAGATTATAACCGAACCTACGCCTTCAATAGAAGTAAAACTAAAGCAGTGATAATACTAATATCAGCAGCAACAGCAGGAGTTTAAAGTCCTTCACTTTAATGCACAACATGCACCTTTTCTTGTTTATCTCAAACAAGCAACACACCCTTAAACATATTTGGATACCTCAAGCTTTTTTTTTTGAACAGGTGATCTTTTTTTTTTTTTTTTCTCCAGGCTTTTGGAATAGTCCATCAAACACACACCGCTTCATAATTAATTTATATGCCGAGTTTCACTTCAAACGCTAAATTTCTGTGTACATTGATTCTAAAGGGGGGAAACAAGCGCAGGAGGGGAAGGCCGAAGGAGAGGAATTAGATCCGAGAGGAAACAGTGGAAGGTAATGGAATCTAATAAGAGAGGGAAATTGATGAGGGGCAATAATGAGGATTGAAGGATTTTAGAGGACAAGAAGAAAATGCTGGAGAGGGAAGAAGGAAGTGCAAACAAAATGTAGCTCCTTTGTCAGCTAATCAATATCAGCTGACTCTTGAAATCATATTCAAACAAGCCGCCAGTCACATTTAATCGAGACAGAAAGGCGGCGTCATGCTAACACAACACTGCAGCTGCTGCTTGGGCTTTGTTCCACCTGCTACATGCTGTAAACCGGCTCTGACGATTGATATCTGCCTCCAACACCCAGCTCCACCTGTTCTACCTACTTATTTCCATACTCTTGCCTTGTTGCATTTTGCTTATCTTCATCTGTTCTGTACTGTACGGCCCTGGAGGCTTTTTATTGCTTTCAAAGCTCACTCCTGCTTGGGTTAAGGTTAAGATTGGACGGTTCTGCAAAACCCTGGATCACATTCAGTTACTTTTCTTACGCCCAAAGTCAATGATTTTTAAAATTCTTCTTTCTGTAATATCTGTGCATGAGCTACACTATGGTTAAGATTAGAGAAAGATCGAGGTTGTGGCAAATACCAAAGAAAACAGGACAGGGTGTTGCTTTTTAGTTCTGGCTTCCTACAAATGAACCAAGAGTTACAAACAGGAAGTCTGACAGGGAAGTCATTGATTGGACAGTTTTGTCGTCCTGCGTCATCACGAAATAACTGCAGACTGCAATAGTAACGCACCGCTGTTTTAACTTCTTTTCACTTCCTGACTGACCGCACTCACATGGTAACGTGCATACGTGTCACCATGGTTACCAAGACAATCTTCCATCAGCCGATGGATTTAATAGTAGTTTAGCTTTTGAATTCCTGCTAAAAACCACATATTTAACGTCATAAGATCCTGTGATTGGTCCATTTTGCTTTCACACCACAAACAAGCCGACACCCTCATTATCAGGCAGTGTTTATTAGTACTTTAATAGTTTAATAGTTCTAAAGTCCACTTAAATCTTCCATGAAGTAATGGTCAGATAATCAGGAAGTAACGAAGGACTACAATGTTACTACTCAGTATGATGCACAAACAGAGTAATTAGTTATTAAGTATTTACTAATGAATTAACTAATCTTTACCTAATGATTCATTAATATTGTATCTCCCAGTGTGTTCTCTAGTAACTCATCATTATCTACCATATAGTGCTCAATTCGGAGCTACTTAATTATCAGGTCGTTCCTGATTGGTTCCTCTCTCGTTCCTTATTAACTACTCACATTTTTGTGTACCGTATAAAGTAGCCTAAAATGGAAATACTCAAGTAAAGTACCTCGAATTTGTACTTAACTACAGTACTTGAGTAAGTGTTTATTTATTTAAGATTAGATTTTAGTTTGTAAGTTTCCACTGTTGGATGTTTTTGCAAGTACAAGAAATAAGTGTAACAAGTGGAGCGATATTCTGGTTCTGGTCTAGTTTCAACAGGTGTCCCCCTTTCAGAAAGGTCACGTATGGCAGTTATGTAAGGAAAAATCTTTTTAAATGTTATTAGTGGTGTTGCCAGGCCGCACAGGTTTCTCATCCACCTCAGAGAACGTAATTAAGCACAGTGAATGCCATTTCATTTTTCTGAATTAACTTATGGGGCCGTCTTAATGCTGTATTGGTGCAAGAGGCGACCTTCTGCACTGCAATCAGATAACCTTTTTCTTCTGAGTTTTTTTAGCCTCACTCTCCCAGCACCTAAATGAGTCACATCACTGAAGGTCAAGCATGGAAAAGCTACAAAAAAAACACAAAAAAACCCCTGCACACCCACGCACTAAAACTACAATAAAAGGCACTTAAAGTGGTGTTTGACATCTGGAAAAAAAAGCACAAATTCTCTGCTGTACAAGAGTGCAATGAATTCTCAGCGTGAGCAATCGCTTCAACGGCACGCTTAGCGCTGCTGTTGTCACCTTCCACGCTTTTACATTCAGTCTAAACTGAATGGAGGCAGCATGGTGAGATCCTAACATATTACAGAGCTAAATATTTGAAGGACCCTCTCTGGGACTGTATTCATTGAACAAGTGAGCTCCAAGCGCATCGTATTATAATTATTGAGGGTGTGGAGTACCATCAGAGAAACACACCGCCATCTTACCCATCTTGAAACTCAAGATGTGTTTTGTGTCCTGAATTGATTCACACTCTCAGTAAGGAGCTGTCTGCGCTTTGTTTAGCTTGTTCAGAGCCGGCCCTGCTTGTAGTGATGTTTCTCACTTGGGCATGTGCCTTTTTACTAAATCAGAGTAAAAGGTGTGTGCCGAAACGAGGTATCAAGAAGTCAGTGTCCACCTGGCCTGGCTGTGAGTTTGAATACACCTCCCGTCCTCGAATGGCACCTTGTTTTGTGTGTAATTTTAAAGAATTGGAGTTTAATAACAGGCCGCTGTATCTACGCACTTTTTGCAACATTTGTTCTTGAATTTCTCCAGATCTCAGTGAGCTTGAAGAGATGGAGGTTTCTACAAATCTCTCTTAAGTTGATATAACAAACTTGTTAGCATACAGTTGCCATTTTTACACTCATTTGGAGTCGTGTTTCTGACCACCTGATGAATTTAAGTCCAATATTCAGTCTCTTTTAGCTCTGTTTTTGGTCTCCTCCAACTCCTGAGGGAAATATCTGACTCTTTAGCTGCTAAATGCTCCGCTATGTTCACCAGCTAGTCTCTGACTTTAGTCTGTCTGCGTTGGTGCTGGGCAGGTAGGTGTACAGGACGCTAACAGGAGAGGTGACGGTGAACAAAAGCAGTAAAGTTGCGCACCGTGGAAGCGAAACAGCTGAAAGATGCTAAAATGCTCCGTAGAGCTGAGGGAAACTGCAGAGTCGGTAACAACCTTATTCATCAACTCAGATATGTGACAGTTCCTTGGGCAGAAACGTCATTTTTTACCCTTCAATTGCAGTTTTGCGTACATACAATGTTTTGCAATGTTTATCTCTAACATCTGTTTTTTGGCACAGCTAAAACGTCCCATTATTTTCTGGATAAATGAAGTTTGAATCAAATAGAAACAACAGTGAGATTAAAAATATCTGTACCCTGGAATCAAACTGAGTCTTTGACACTCAGATACTGCCAAGTAATCCATAAGAGATTGACAAACATTATCAACATTGCATAAAGCAAGAATGAGCAGTGAATATTGAACAAAAAAAAAAAAATGAAAGGAGAAGCAGATGAAGGGAAACACATTGTTCCTTTTTAAGTCTAAGAGTCTCTTCTGAAGAGTGTCGGAGGCTTTGATGTATGTTTCCCGCGCGTGTGTGTGTGTGTGTGTATTTACACATCATACATAGATAGATAGAGTCCTGCAAGTGTGTGTGTCTGTGTTAGTGAATCCATGGGTGTGTTCTTGTTTGTGTTCCTTCTCAGTAAGTGTCCCCACCACAAAAATAGCTTCGTCTGTCTTTTCAGAACGGAGGTTCAGGATGTCCTTCAATCTCTGTGGACTCAATTATTCAGCGAGTTCGTCCCCTGTTGCCGTTGTACCGAGGGCGCGCACTTTCTTTCGTTCTGTCAAGGTTTAAGTGCATGCACAGGTTGAGCCGGTTTGTTGGGAAACCAAATTTACAGGGGATGAATAAAACAAGAATAAACATGAAAATCCCTGAGTCAAGGGTCCAGCATGTACTTGTTCTCAGACTCCCAATCATATTTACACCCATGGTTTGAAGGGGTAGCCATGCTTTTTCAAATTATTTACCATTTGCATGCGTTGAAAGTCTATGAAATGTACTTTAAATCAGCATTAAGCAAGCTTTTATGCAAAAACACACCTGTTTTTATCAACCTTAATCACATAAGTGGTTGTAGAGCATCCCATCACCACTGATTGAGATGCCAGGAACTCAGCCTATCTGCCAAAATTAGATTCAAGACAACGTATCCGCTTAGAGGAAGCGAAGAGTTGAAACTTAGGAGAGAAACATGATAAAATAAATTAATAAACAAGCTGCTTAGTTCTCAGGCCAAGAAAGAAAAGGAGAGAGCATTTATCATAATCACATCACTTTGCACTGTGATACTTTTTTTTTCTTTAACAGGCTGATAGCACATTCTTAAATTTCACCTCTTCGTCCCGTTTCCATCCAAACCAAAACAAAGAAACAACCTTTGAAAGTTCAAATGTAATACAATTACTGAGAGCAAAAAAGCTTAACTTGGCAACACTATTAAGGAAAAATATTGATAAAAACAAAAAAATGTGTCCACAGTCATGCTAGCAGCTCTGTGAAGGCTGTACTTAGGCACAGTGGAGCTTTGAGCTAACTGCTAAATGCTGTTTTGCGATAATTTGACTTTTCAGCTGCCCGCCATTTCCACCCAGGTTTGTGCATAAAATCAGGTGGATGAAAATGCACTTAACGACGTGGCTGACACGCTGATGTAAAGCAGGTGTAATGTTGTTCTTGTTCGCCACCTTAGTTTAGCGTGTTAGCATGCCAATATTTACAAATTAGCGCTAAATGCAAAGTACAGCCGAAGCTGATTGGAATCTTGCTAGTTTTGCAGGTATTTGGTAATAAACCAAAAAAAGGTTTGACCCGATAGTTGTTGAGATATTTCAGTCTAGACAGAGACTATCTTATGATAAGTGGGGACAAAAAAGCTTAATTTTGCAGCATTGTTAAGGAAAAAAATGAAATAAAAACTAAAAATCGAATTAAAAACAACCCATGCTGCTGCTGACCCACTGCAATAGAGACACACATTAAAAGTGCTGCTGTGCTGTATTGCCGTGACTTTGTCCTAATAGCATCTTTGAAACGTGCACGCTGACGAATAGATGCAGGATCTCTGTGCCAAGAAGACTGAGGGCTGTGCTAGATTGATGGCGTGCCAATGAGAATAATAATCTGTCCTCTCCATCTCTGACTCACTGTCCCTCTCTTTGTCTTTAACTGTGGAATGATGAATGTGTTCATTGCCGATCTGCCGGGGACTCAAGTGTCGGCTAATTTGGTTGGCTTGTCTTTGCAAATGACCTCGAACCTGGATGAGTGAGGATTCGCGGGGGGAAAAAAAAACAATAAATGAAAACGAGTCTTTTGTCTCCGTCGGCCGAGAAGCACAAAACAAAAGTAGAACAAAAAATAAAAACATGTAAATGAAGGATCTCAATGAGCAGACGTGGATCAGAGACGAGGGAAAAGGAGCAGAAACAAAGTGGAATCACTCAAACAGTGGATTTATCAGTCCGAACAACACATGCATGTATTCACACACAGACAGAGCGGGCATGTACAGACTGCTGCTTTGTCTCAGACCTCGTGTACAGAAAGACAAAAACACAGACTGTAAAATCACACAGCCCAGACACACACTGTACACACTGTACACACACACGCGGCTGCTTTGAAATATTGCATCTGTCAAACAGCGATGTTTTCTTTCGGCCGGGGTTGACTTCTCTTCAAAGATTATTCATGTAAACAAATTTATCCGGACTAATGTAGATGGCTGTCTGTACTGGATGGATCAATCCCTTTCCACTCACCAGAGACGAGTTCAGGCTGACACGTTAGGAGAAGGACAAAACAAATGTGTCGATAGATAATAAATGGTACAAATCATAGCATGACTCTGAGTAAATGAGAATCCTTTTGTATTTTAGAGAAACATGGCAGATTTGAAATTGCTCTGTAGTTAGAAAAACAACGTGGGTCATCAGCTTTGTATTTTAATTCATATTTATAAATCAGATTCCAGAACAACAAAGTGAAAATCATCTGGTTTAGTGATAACTTAGTAACCTGCTTCGTCGTACTCATATGTGAAGAATCTGTACTTTTGCGATCCAAGCTAATGTAGCGCTGCAGCGCAAAGTAAGCTAGCTGTGAGCTCGTTAACTCTAACTGTACGTAACTTTGCGACAAAGATCGTCTTTTTAATCCGATATCTGTTGTGGATGTGCCGTTTTCAGGGTCACATGACCTCCTCGTAAATGTGGACGTGTTTTGATAAATATATGATGTGAAACGATCAGGAGCACAACTCTTTACTTGAGCGTACTATAGTCGGCAGTAGCGGCTATTTTACTGAAGTTAAAAGACAAAAACGGAAGTAGAACAAATATAAAAATGGGCATGAGACATTTTGAAAACTTAAAAGTCTTTAATTTACTGGCACTGCATTCTGCTTAATTAGCCTGGTTGTCTCCTCGCATTTAGACAAGCTTTTTGTCATGTTTGTGTCCACGCATATACCGTCTGCTATTTTCCAACACTCCTCTTCATCAACTGTGGCTAGTTCACCTCTCAGCAGAGGGTCATAGAGCATCTCTACATCAAATCCCCCTTAGGTGAAGCACTAAATAAAGCATCGACGTGGGAACTACATAGTAAAATGATGACCAATCAAGCCTTGGGCGACTTCCAGTGAAAACGTATCTTTATAAATAGATATAGTACGTTCTCATGATTTCGTGAATGTGATAGCTGCAACATAGCTGTCACACGGCCGCAAATAGCAGCCCGGCACTTCCACGTAGGTGAAAATGATCTGTTTTGACACCTCAGTCAGATGTGAGCGGCGAAGAGTCCTCGCTGACGTTTGAAGGAAGTTATTTCCTCTCTGGCCGATGGCAGCAAGTGCAGATAATACTGTAGATGCGCCAGTTCCAGTGCGAACGTTACTCAAACCCAAGTAAACAGTCTGTTTGTTGGGGACTATTTTCATCTGCGGATTAACACACATTTGATACTCTAGAAGCAGCAGGACAGCGGTGGTGTATGTGGCATTGAGTCTAAATAAACTACAGTGTGTGTGTTCATGGTGATGAAGGAACATGTCGCCCAGTGCGACAGTGTGACTCACTGATGTGTTTTTAATAGTTTTTGGACGACAATGGAGCTCTGTGGCACAGAGGAAGGAGATATATCAGGCGTTGGATCCACACACAAAACTTGTTAGAAGATACATTCATTGTTGGTTATTATAGGAGAAATGTCAGTAGACCAAAACATCAGATCTGTGTGGCGCGATGAGGAGACCGTAACCCTTCCTCACATTAATAAATGAAACAAACAGAAATGCCGTCTTCTTCTGCAGTGGGTTTAATGGCACTGACTGGAGAATTAGCACCAGCATCCTAATATTTACATAACAATAGTGAATGGGAACATACATTAATTTGCATTTTATTTGCTGATTTTCCGGAAATTCCAATCATTCTCTTATTACAGCTCCTTCATTATGAGGATTTGCTGCTTTTCTCTGTTGTATATCATTGTAAACTGAATATCTTTGGGTTTTGAGCTGTTATTTGGAGAAAACCCAGACATTTGAGGACCTAACCTTGCGATCTGGGCATTTGTGATGGACATTTGTCTCTGTTTTCTAACATTAGAGACCAAACAATTGATGATTGAAGCTCTAGAAATCCCTGGTTCAGATATTTCAGTTAGTTAGGGGTTTTATATTCCTCCACCAGCATTATATCTCTGGCAGTGTGCAGCGTTTAGTTCATCATCTGTCTATCTATCCACGTCCTACTTGTCTCAAGGATTGAACATATCTATCTTTCTTCCTCCATTTCCTTTCTCAGGTGGGTTTAGTATTGGCGATATCAATAGGGAATCATGGCTTTCACTTGGTGTCACGTAATTAGTCTATTACATGGACAGAGCAGGTGGTCCTAATAATTTCTACGCCTGGTTGATTCACACTGGCAGGCTCAATAGTAGACCGGCAAATTCAAGACGCCACCCACGCACTGGCTCGAGCACAGACAACAAGAACATAGTGTCGATGGCAAAGTGCGTCCATCTTTGTCTGTCAATTTACCGGCTGCGTTATCTGACTCTCCCAGCACCAGCTATAAAAGCCCAACACTTTCGCTTAACTTTAATGCCGCTAATGCTGTTTAATCACTCAACCATTCATCACAGTATGTCCTAAATTACTATCAGCTTCATTTGGCATTGGATCATCCCAGCCAGCGCCCATTACCGTTGGAGCAAATGAGGAAAGTTAATGTGTTTTGTTCAAAGGCAGATGAGAAGCGTCCTGGAGTTTGGTCGCTGACTACGTCTGGAGACAGTTGCTGTGCGTGTGTGATCAATATGGATCATGCATCTAATACACCCTAGAGGATTTTGACCTGGTTTTTCATGTGGAAGACACACACACACACACACACTTGGATACACACCCATGAAGTTCAGAGGGAGTGGAGGCCAAATGATGGATTGGACTCAAGAAAAAGGAAGCGTGCAGTGCCGAGTGAATGTGGAAAAAAAATGTGAAAAACAAGGCCAGACCACGCTGAAGAAATCAGTTGTTTTCTCTCCGAGAGAAATGAATAAAAGGGGACGAAACAGAGGCGGACAGAGAGAGAGATAAAAAGAATTGTGACTTTGCACTAATTCCAGTCCAATCAACCCCGGGGGCGGCCGGGGATTCACATCCCACTGACCAGCGTCCATCAGCCCTGACAGGGTGAAGCCAATCAGCGCGTACACAGAGGAAAATCACTGGAATGTCACAGTGGGATCCCGTTCTCCGCTGAAACAAAGTTTGGGCTCCCGCTGCGAGCCGAGCTGAGCCGAGCCTCACTGACCTACTACAGGAGGTTTTATTTCACAAACAACTATATTACTCCTGACTGTGTGTGGATGTCCTATTTTGTAGAAGCTGCACGCTCTTCCTCTCAAATTGTACCTCAATAAGACAGACAAAGAGTGTACATGATTTTTGTACAGATGGACATTTGCAGTACAAAAGTACAATGTAAAATAAATGCTAGAATAAACATCATTTGCATAGCTAGTCACAGTTGTAAATATAAACAAGGACATCCTGAAACAGCCAACAGTTTATGAAGGTTTGAATTTTAGTTCAGTGTTGCAGCAGGAATAGGTATGGCTTAGCAGCAAGGAACACATGCTTTTTAGGTAGAGAAACAAATTGTCAAACATAATTTTGTAGCTTTAGCATCCTCCTCATTACCATGACATGAGTACCTGGTCTTCACTGGTACGCCTGTTTTCTTAAAGCCCCTGGAAGTTTTCCCATGACTACAAAAGCTACAATAAAAGTTGAAGTTTGGGGTAAAAAAAACCTTCATATGTCTCGTTTATTAAGAGTCAAAAACTCAGCTAATCTGCTTCATGGTCTGAGACGACTGAGAAAATGTCTTTTCAGGGCCTTTAAACCTCTGAAGGAAGCAATTTGTTCAAATTAAGGGATCTAAATCCAACCCTGCCCCTCTCAACTAAGGGGTGTACTACATGGCTCAGTGCTCGGACCCCTACTCCTGAACTCTGCAACCTGGTCTTTCTTTTGGACTCCAGTGTCGTGAGGTGCTTCAAATCAAGTTAATTATTATAATTTCCTTTAAAAAGTTTAATTAAAGTGCAAATTATGAATTGGATTATTATTTGATGCTACTGAAAATGCTGCCTGTGATAAACATACTTGAGTATCAGCTGTTGTTGAGGGTTGTTCCTTGTGTGTCCTTGTTCCTGCACTGCACTTCTGCCAAGTGCAATATACAGAGGCACTATGGCGCTTACAATTCTGATTGGTCAGTAAAGGGTGCTCAGACTTCTCTTTCACATTTAGCCATGGGCGTCTGGTCCGTTTTGTTGATTTCTCTTCAAATAAGCTCACGTCTACCAGAAATCTGTCGCTCACTGGTGCAGACAGTCCTGCTTTTTGGATGCGAGCCTCTCTGTGGCTTTAGTTTGTAATAAAAGCATGTTATCGGTTTTATCTGCAGCGTCAATTGATTGATGTCTTTTATAAGCAGCCATACTGTATAATAAGCAGGCTCCTGCGGGAAGGAAGTCATCATGGTAAAATAAGCCCCTTTAGTGTTATCAAGAGCTGTTTATTTTCCTGCTGGATCACCCTGCAGGGACTTCAGTTGGAGTAATGACCAGGTTGCTATACATTATCCTATTATTGTGCAAATGACAACATACAGGGGGTGGGTAGAATAAAAGCAACACCTGTGCAGTGTAATTCAATCCAATCCAACAGCCACGCAACAGACTGTCTTTGTCAAGATTATGTTCAGTTTCTTGTTCTGTCATATAGTGTAGTTATAATCCCTAAGATTTATATGGAATCAAACTCAATTTTTGACACTATTTATGGTCGGCATATATTCCTGCAATAGCCAATATAGAGTGCCTTGATACAAGAATTTTAATTGTATAGATTCCTTTGGTTCCTATACAGATGACAAGAAATGTGAACATGCTCAATGTATGCGCTCTCAGTAATTACCTCTCTATATAGTTGTTTTTCAAGTTGCCTTTATATGCACAAAGGATTTACAGGAAGTTAGTTAGCCTCACTGATTACTGTTCATTCTCTTCACACTCTGTGTACTGTGTCAGAGCTGTAGGAAGTAAAAGCGTTCCACTGGCAAAACATGAGGTTTCAAAGGAAGAATTCAAAGGAACACGCAATGTATTTGTCACAGCTGTTTGTGCTGCCTTCTTTATTGTTTGGCTGCACTGCAAACAGATACACCAGTTGTATTTCTGACAAAGCAGCTGCTCAACAAGTGTTTGCCGCCTCCCCAAAAAACCCTTTAACGGGGGGGGGGGGGGGGAATCAGAAGAAAGCTCAGGAAGAGCAACAGAGGAGGGTCAGACATGCAACAGACTGTCACTCTGTCCCTCATGAGAATGGATTAATGATAGTTTAGGAAAATACAACCAAATCCGACCGTCTACAGTGACTACAAAGTTTGCAGTATTTTCCCAAAGTGACTGTGCATCTCCTGTTGGCTCCTCAGAGTTCAGAGGACAAAAACAACTGCATGCCAAATTGAATTTACCCAAATGCAAATCCTAAATGTCCTCTGCTAAACGACTGCGTAGTAATGCTCTGGCATAAAATTAATACGGTTAATTCGGGACAACTGTGTACTGTTGCACTCATTTAAAATGCATTACGCTATGCCAAACCTTTATCTGAATAACGTGATAAACAGGCTTGTTTTCTTACTTGCCAGTAGATATTAACTTGCATCATTTTCACAGATTAAATTAATTAATTTTTGGCAAATAACAGTAATAACAAGATCAAATGGCAAAGACATGCGCAGCATAGCACATAATGCACAGGAATGACATTCAGTCCAGCACATTGTACCATGCAGTAATTTAATTTTTTTGTGATTTAATTCTGAATGAGCAGATGTTGTCTTAAATAATAAAAGTTGTAGGGTAGTGCTGACATTAAAAAAAAAGGCTATATTGCTTTTATATCTGGAAATAGTTAAATATCTTAACTCAACATCTGGTGATCTTGTAAGTTGAGAGATAAAACGTTTTCATTATCATGTGTGCAAAGCAATACATTTAAGATAAAAGAAAGATATTTGAGTGTATTGACAGCAATTAAAAAGGCCCTTTGCATTATACATAATGAAAGGCTCCATCCATTTAGTATTACCGCGCTTCATTCAAGGCCAAACAACAGACAGCTTATGCTTTCAGTTGTCTGAAAAGTACAGCTATTTTCTCATTACCGCTCATCAAGCTTTCAGTTTCAGCATTTCATATGTTTTATGGCATCTGATCAGGCCTTCTATAATGAAATATGCATCGATCCACGTCCTGGTCTTTTTTCAAAACCATTTGTTCTGTCTAGTCAAACTTAGTTCTGGGAAATTCCATTCTGCTGCAAAATATCCTGTTACTAAATAAAGCTAAAAAGGAGAAAAACTGGAAGAAAATAACACTTTGTTATTATGCCCGAGCCTGAGAGGAGGTCTTCTCGCCTCCACAGGGACATTAACTGCTGTCTGACTCGATAACGGAGAGCTTTCATAGCAGAATTTCTATGACTCTTCTGGGCTCACTCATTTGCTTAATCTGAGTTGATCCGCGGGACGTGAACAAAGCGTCCACACCTGTCTTTCCTGGCTTTCTTCGGCACAGAAACAGCTGTTGTAGCCCGCTCGACCTCCAAATACAGCGTGAGAAATGGCAGCGCTCATGTATGATGATGCTAATGTCGGACAGTGGACAAATGTGTGTGAGGAAAGGGAGAGAGACGGCGCTTTAACTCACCATATCGATGGATGACACAGGCCCAATGCTGTTGACATATATGCCCACGTCGATGACTGTTGGTTTCACTGCAAGAGCCAGAAAGAAGAAGAGTGAGTGATGGTGGCTGCACATATTGTAGGTGGGACACGTGAGATTTATACTTGCAATCATTCTATTTTATTTGCCATTTGTCAGTGTTTTCATCCTGCAGTTAGTGTCCATGGCCCGGAAATCAAATCAAATCAATAATCAAGTTTATAACAAAGGTTATCATCATTCAGTGTCACCTTGACGAATAAAACGAGTCTATTTCCTTTTCGATGAAGGCAGAGCCATCCATCCATCCAGAGAGGAAAGATTTACTTTTGAAATCAGAAAAAAGCTCCACCGTGCTTCCTGGAGCAATTACTGTGTTACCATGGCAATTAATGGCATTTCCAGTCAGTATGTAGGATCTTGGCTAATTTCGCTTGGCAACAGCATTTGGGTTGGTTCTAGGAAGCAAAAAGAAAAAACGCCATGCAGCAGGAAAATCCAGAAATTGGTTGAATGTTAGTGAACAAACGTTACATCAAACGTTCATAACATGGGGATGATGCATCATCCTGGCTGCATGTGTTTAATGTGTTTGTGTTTAACCGTTACAGTATGTGGTTACTAAAAGAAAATCTACACAAAAAGAAAGGTTTTTCATTATGAAGCTGCTGTAAAGAACGTGTCACACAATTTATTTTCTCAGAATACACGATTCACCCGCCGTACAAATTCACTGCATGTCCTTCATCTGGCGTTGACCGGGTTTAATTTGACCTGAGACATTTAATTTTTTTTATTGCCACACAGCAAGCTGGTGGAGTTTTTCCTCACTACCTCCTAAGGAACTATTGGATGGATTGCCATGAGATTTTGTACAGATAATCACGTTCCCCACAGGATGAATTTGATCCCTTAACATTTCCATTGGGGCCTTCATCAGGTCAAAATTTCACTTTGGTTTATGCAAAACTAATGACATTCCCACCAGCCTCAGCTGAATTAATTATTAATTAGCAAATGTTAGCATGCTAACCATTGATAGTGGCATGTTAGCATTGTGATTTTGAGCATAATAGCATGCTGACATTAGTATTTAGCTCAAAGGGCCGCTGTGCCTACAGCTTCACAAAGCCGTTAGCTGGGGACTCTTAGTCTTTGGTGGGAACAAAATTGTACTCATATGCTACACAGTGATGGAAGTATCAGTGGCCGGGAGCACTGCAAGTCATCATGTGTATTATTATGCCACAAAGGGATGGCGTAGAAAATTTAGAGAAGTGGGAGTTTGTCCCAGTGAAACCTACCATTAAAGGATAGATTAGCTTTATCAAGTCTATCTTAACATGATAATCACATCCCCATATATATCAATAGCTCTTGGTCACTGCAATCATTCCTCTTGTTCAGACTGGCCGTGAATAGATCTCATCCTTACGCTACAGTCCGAACAAGGGTTCATCTGTTTCACGCTGTCTTTAGATTCATTGAAACAAGCTTGAAAATATTCTCTCTCTCGCTCTTTACACCACAGGACACTGATACACAGAAGTGTATAGCTGCAGTTAGGCTGCAGACAAGACACACACATTTTGTCTCACACACAACACAGTTTTCTTCCACTGGAGTGCCGCTGAATACAACGACGACTGCAGGGCCTCTTTTTCAGACAATAGTGTAAATGCAGGTTGAACTGTTTTTGGTTACAGCACACATTATGAGGTTAAGCACGGTGCAGGTGTGAGAGCCCTTGTGCGTCTACCCCTGTGAGATAGTGTGATGGCTGGTTTGTATTATTTTGCAGCACTGTGACCAGCAGATCGGACGTGTCTGGAATCTGGCTGGGTTAGACGTCCTGCCAAGTGGCGTGTTGTCAGAAACCTCTGTTTTTAGAAAAATGGGAAAATCTTCCTCTGACTTCCTTTGTTACGTTTATCTGCACTGTGCAATGAAATTATTACGGTTGCCATAGTGTTGCACTGAAGCGTTGTTGTTTTGTCCTTGTCCAGATTTCAGCACAGCCTCAACGTAACACAAGATTGTGAAAAAAACCTAAAAGCCCACAAAATTATGTTCAACTTTGCATGTTTATACCCCTTCGTCCCTGAAGAGTCGGTGCCTTGGAGCAGTGCGTTTAACCCCTGATCTTGCTCAGTCAGGCTGCTCGCTATCCAGCAAGAGGAGTCTTGTTGGTTTACAGAGCAGCTTACAGGTGTGAGCGTCGGCGCTAGAATAAATTTGAAGCAAGCTGATGGTGAGAAAGAACAAATACTCTCAAGTAAGTCCTCCCAGCACAAATACAGGTTGATAGAAAGCTGTGAAAGGAATAGACTCTAATTGGAATCTGCTGGTGTTACTATTCAGGCATCTACAGACAGCAGTACCATTAATTAAGACCACTAAACAGATGGCACTTTGCATGTAATCAAATCATGTGAGTTAACTGTCACATGTTGGGGAAAGAGCAGCTTAATGAATCCATGACCCATTCATTTCAATTGTTCTTAATGGTTCATTGACACTCTATATTGTTAAGTTGTCAGCATCTTCACAGTCATGCTGTTTTGTGTGCTCTCGACGTTGATATAAAGTGCACGTGGGTGTGTTTATGTGCACATCTGCGTGTTATGTCTCCAGGGACCTGCTGTGCTGGGCCACTGATGCAAACAGTTTTGGTTAGTGAAGGTCCTGCTGGGAGGCGTTGATTCACTTCCAACAGCATGTTCTGCTCCACCAACTGGACAATGAGGGACAACAAGGCGGTTGCGCTTCTGAAATTAGTCCACAGTTCAGCTTGTACTGTGCCCACAGATATGTTTTCTGTGATCATTAGGTTGGAATCGGCGTTCATTCAAAAATACAGCACCGATGCTTTAATACTTTTAAATGTTGCTTTTAGCAGTTACAGTGAAGAACCTGGTGTTCACTGAAGGTTTTTGTGGTTTGATAGAGGAGAAATACTGTATATTTCCCCCCACATTTTAGCCATGTTAGCCGCGCTGCCCTAGGGATGGCAATGTCGGTTGGTTGGTCCACCACTTTGGACCAGACTGAAATATCTCAACATCTACTAAATGGGTTGGCACAATCATTCATGGTCCTCAGAGGATGAATCCTAACGACTTCTGTGATCCCCTGAGTTTTCCTCCAGCGACACCATGAGGTTGACATATTGTGACATTTGGTACAAACATTCATGTTCATGATTAATTGTAATCACTTTGGTGATATCTTACTTCTCCTCTAGTGCCATCATCAAGTCAAAATTGTAATATGGTTTATTACTGAATACCTGCAAAACTGACATCCCCATCAGCCTCAGCTGTACTTTGTGTTTATCACTAATTAGCAAATGTTAGCATGGCTGTAGACTCTTGGTCTGGTTTTCTCCAACTTAGAGTTGTTGGTCATTGTCACTGTCCTCGCGAGGGCATAGACAGCCATGTGTCTTCCCACGTGGTGTTGCCAGTCACTTCTTTTCACCTGCCATAGAGGTTGGAGCTCTTGTACCAACCTCTGATTAATCAATAATGCTGCAACAAGGCGTGATCCCTCACTGGCTTCCCATCCGCAAACACTGCTACTTGGGTTCATTGGAGCGCGCTACCAAGCATTAAACACCGCTACCGGGAATTGAGCTCAGCTCTCTGTGGTTGAATATTTTGACCCTACACCACCCTTTCACCCAGAAGACGAGCATATCTCAAGGGTTTCCGGTTGGCATCCTTCTGGTCTGGCTAGCATCTCTAACCCTCTTTTGAGTACCTGGCACCATTACTGGGCATCAAGCCCAAGTTCAGGCTCAGAATCAAATCTTTATTGTACCATTTGTGGAAATTTGGCATGGGAGGCATACAGGACAATATATAATCACAATGTACAAATGATGGAGAAATGCATAAGACGAATCCATTGTTCGTTCAGGGTAACCAGGGGGTGAAGCGTATTTTTGCCTGCACTGGGAAACCCCAGGACACACTGCCAGTGTCTCACCATCAAACAAAGACAGACCGTTATGAACAATATTCACACATTTGGGGCAATGTAGACTAGTCCAACTCATCTGCATGTCTTTGGATTATGGGGGACGGAAACACCTGGAGGAAACCTAGGTGACGGTGAGAACCACTGTCGCTCCTGTGTGACCCATTTACAGTGGAGATGGAGAAAATTGAAAGACCACACGTAGTGGAAGCATGGGGTGGAAAGCTGATCTGTTACAGCTTAGCAGTTCTGCAGCGTTTTGGAAACTGGGACAACCTGAAGGGAATTGTCCTTAATTTACACCACAGCGGATAATCAAGGTAGATGATGACACTCTGAAGATATGTTTCAGACAGACATTAGTCAGCTCGGTCTCCTGAGTTACAGTAATCACTACTTCTTTTTCTTTCTGTTAGATTTATTTATCAATGCAATACAGAAGGAAACAACTACGGTCCAGTGTTTCCGGCCTCCCTTCATTCTTTAACTTCTTCCCCCTCTGCAAGTCTTTGAACAAACACAATGCTGAGCCGACCTGACACATGTCCAAATAACGCATGGCAGATTCATGTGGGATGGTGCATAGGTAATGATGACGCTGCTGTAAAAGAGAATATTCAGGACATATTTTCCCTTCTTCTGTACTGTTTATTTCTTTTTTTTTATATATATATATATACTTCTGTTTGAGAGCTTGTTTTGCTCTCTTTCATCTGTTTTTGCTCTCTTTCATCTCTCAAAGAGAAAAATAAAGTTGAAAAGAAAACCAACTTCTAATCAATATGGGTAGAAAATAAAACAGCTCCCTACCTTTTTTACCTATAGATCTGTCTATGAACCCAATTTTCCACTTCTAATGAAGAAACCACGATCCACAGAGGCCAGATGATTCCTTCTTCCTCCTCTTCACATTGCTCATCCTCCTCCTCCTCCTCGTTGTCTTGCATTTCAGAAAAGCATGACAGGCCCCACCTGTATTATCACATTACCCTGTGGGCCTCGATTAGGAAGAAAGGGCTTTTATGCCTGCTTGGCCATGGCTAGCATGACAAATGCATTACACATTGTCGGCCTTGACAAACAAGCGCGCACACACACACACACACACACACACACGTATGCAGACGTACATATCCCAGCTGACCATTCAGCTCCCATATGTTCAGTGTCCAAGGAGCGCTGTACTGGGAGTACTGCAGGCTTCAGTGGGCTGTCAGATGCTATCCAGGGGCTTAGCCTCACATCTTCAGCTCACTTTCAAAATAAATGTGCTGTAAAATAATTAATTACATCCTGTTTACTAAATCATCAGCTGGGTACTATAGGCCTTCCAGCTATTTGCCTCAAGCGACTTGAAATATTCTGCGACCTACCTCTTCCTACAAAGCCAAAACGCACGTACTGTATGCCGCTCCAATGAGTCACTTAACATTGTTTATGGGAAAATGAATGGGACTTTCTGCAATCTGTGGACTCCACGCCACCGCCACTTAGCAGAGATAAGCTTAGCTTTTGCATCTAGTGGCATTTCTCCGACTTGGTGTGGTTAAGCTTCCGTTAAAGTACATTTTGGACTAAATAATCTAAATAAAGGTTGTTTTCTTAAACAAACTAGAACATGTTTTGTTTGTAGATACTGTGTTTTTAACTCACATTCCCTGAAGATTGTCCAAAAGCAGAGTTCAGTGTCCGCAGTGTATTCAGATATTAAGTGACAATGCTTTATAATCAGCCTAAAAGGCATAAAAATGAAGGCATTATGACCTTTCTAGTCTAATCAGTTTTAACCAGCTTCACTGCTTCTGTAGTTACTGCTCTCTAATTTGCAGGGCAGTACAGTAAGAGAAATTTATTATTATTAAATTTATTACCTATTATTCCTGTGAATTTTCTTTTTATTAAAAGCCTGTTAAATTTATGGTGTAAACCTCCCAAAAGGATGATTTTAGCTTCTACAGTATGACACGTAAACTAACTTCTCTCTCTGCTTGGAATAAATATGTTGCACACGTTTATGAATTTAGGGTAGATCACTTAGTTTCCTGTAAATAGTTCATCTGGATTATTCCAGTGGAACAAATACAGTCTGCACATAACTGCAGCCTCTGTTCAGTTATCCCGGTGAGTCACAGTTATGGGTCCTATAGTTCAAGTCAGTTATGGATCCACAAGACACACTGCATGCACACACTGTAATTGTAATCCATCGCTCCATACTCTGCTGCACTGGTACAGTCCATGTCACCCACAGTAATCACACATCATGCCATGCATGACATCTCTGTTCCCTTGTTAGTGTGTGTAAAAGCCCTGCAGCCCACACTGCCTTTGGTTTGGGTTTCCCAGGAAAAGCTGTTACTGCTGCTGTTGCAGCCCGACAGTGGTGAGAATACAGTGTCTGTCGCTATGGTTTTATGTAACTGAACAAAATGTAAACCGCAAACCTACTGCATAGGCTGTGAGTGAGTGGTTGCATCGTGAGCGGACTGTGTTTCGCTCACTTTCAGAAAAGACAAACAAATGCAGTGTTGTACCTTTTGGACTAAAAAAAGGGCTGTATACATGTAGTAGTCAGTGTTTGTAGCCCTACCATTAGTTCCTTCAAAAGTTTGAGTCAGAAGTACCTAAAGGAGTCATTTGACATTTTGGTAAATATGCTTATTCGCTTTTGTGCCAAGAGTAAGATGAGAAGATCGGTGCGGCTCAAGAGTGGTATCAAACTTCTCATCTAACCCTCAGCAAGAAAAGCAAATAAGCATATTTACCAAAAAATGTTGAATTATTGCTTTAAACAACCGTGCAATCCTTGGGCAATACTAGTTGGTAGTACTGCAACATGGACCTGATCCCTCACTGGCTTCCCACCAGTTATCACCATGCTGGATGCAGCTCTGCCAGGGTTGCAACCAAGAACTGGTGGGCCATCATGGCATGTCAGTCAGCAACTGTACCTTGTAGCTCAGACTGAATGGTACATGTGTAGCTTAAACTGTCGACAACAACTTTGTACCTTTAAGGCAGATCAAACGCTACACGTATCAGGCGCCATTACGTGCCTGCACTGTTCAGATCAACAGTGCACTGCTCCTAAACTTCTGGATTTGATTGCATAGCTGCTGCAGGCCTGTAGTCATCAGTTAGTGTTGTTTATAGCCACGTCCATCATAACAGGACTCATGTAAATATGAGCTGACAACAGGAATATTTGTGTCAACCCTCTGGTGTCAGTCCCCTAGTGGTAATCGCAAGTAGGCCATGCATGCTCCCAAAACCATGTCAACACAAGTGCAAATTTGGCAGTGAGTTTCCTTTTCTCCTCAAAGTCTTTAAATGGCAGAAAACATTAGTGGTTGATTGCAAAATACAAAGATCAGAGCTAATAACTGACCTCAAAACTGTTGTTGGAGGTTTGATTTGGGCGTTCATGTTAAACGTATGGACGTTTCCAAATAGCAGCAATATTTCAGTTTAATTCTTCTAATATGAACGTGGCATCAAACAACAGGTAATCAGCACTCAGGTCCAAAGCTGAGTTTTCATAAATGTAATAAGTCTGGATGCGGTGAGGGGGGGGGGGGGGTTGCACTCTGGCTCCTAATCTTTATGTATGTGACTGCACCAGCTCCACTTAGGAAGAAGCCTCCCTCTGCTGTCTTTTCCAGCAGTTCTCAGCCTGCATGGCGCTGCACCACACTGGCACAACAACAAATTTCCTAGACACACACACACACAAATCGTTGATTACTGAAAAATGTCAGAACTGTTAAGTAGCGCCAGAGAACACAAACAGAGCTAAAGGACTTTCAGATATAAAGCTCTCCCTAAACAAGGTTTTTACAAAATCGATCCAGTGAATTTATTAGAAAGGCTAATGGATTTATTTAGTTAAGATTCAAGCAGCAAAATGTCAGGGCTCACCTCACCTCACTCCATTTCACAATGGCTTGAGAACCACTAGATAATTAAATAGAGCTGCAGAGGTAGAAAGAACAGGTGTGTAGACACATCCATAGCCAAGTTAAAAATGACTGTAATCTGATTTATACCATGTTTTACCTAGAAAAGGCGTGGGTTGTACACTCAGTGGCCACTTTATTAGGTACACCTGTACATCGGAGATTGTGCCGCCACTGTAAAGTTGCAGCAGTGTGTGTATGATGTCTGTGTGTTTAGATGCATGGCTGAGGCATGACTCTGAGAAGAAGCGCGTTCAGAGCGCATTATCTTTTCATATATCCAAATGATGTATTTATATTCATTTACATCCCTACAAGAAGATGACCCCCATAACTCAGACGATCCATAATACTTGTTCAAGAAAACAAAACCATTATTATTACCATTAAAACTTGTGTGTAAGATTGACAAAAAAAAGTAGTTCTTTGGTTCATCCCACTGGGGTTTAACTCTAAAACTAGTTCTGCCTCCAAGAAACGTTTAAATAACTAAAACGGCATGCTGCATGTGGGGGACAGAAGCCATCTGGTTCTCCCAAGCAGGAGGAAGCAAAGGCTAAACATAATTTGCAAATGCTATTTGACCCACATCTGTACATTTCGGCAGCTACTCACTCCAAGGACAAGCTGCAGCAAGCCATCTGCGCTGCTGAGAGGGAGATGAGCTGCCATCACCCAACTTGTGGGAAAGTGTAGTCCTTCACACGCTGAACTCTTCCGCCCCCCCCAAAAAAAGCTGTATCATGTGACATCCTTTTCCTCTGGCGGATACTACAGGTTCACCAGTAGAACCAGAGCGGCTAATTAATAAATATAATTCTTATAAAGTTGTCTAAGATGATGTATATTTCTGAAAACACACAGGATGTGAGTACTGCGTAATCTGACTAATTTGATGCTACACAGCAGAGAGAGTCTTGATTGAGTGGCTCTATTGTTTGTGCCTATACCTTGCTGATTTAAGTGTCATGACATTTTTATTAAGTTATAGTTTTATAAATCAAGTGCACACACACAGCTTGACAAATCCTGTTTACATCCTATTTAAAATTGGACCCTTCAGTGCTTTAAGTTGTGTGAACTTGTGATGAGAGAGTTTAATAAGCCTGCTGCTTCCCCCTGTTTCCAGTCTTTGTGCTAAGCTAAGTTAGCCGGCTGCTGGCAGTAGCTTCATGTTAAGCATACAGACATGACAGTGGTATGGATCAGCAAGAAAGAATTGGCAAATCTTCCCCTGAAAGTAGGATTTTTTTTTTTTTGCAATGTGGAAACAAGCTGTGAACACAACACTGACATATTTTCACCATTTAAGTTTTAAGTTTTTAGCAAACAGTTGCTTATTTACACATCCAGCAGTTTATGGAGCAACTTTGCTCGTGCTTCTGGCCACCTGGCGAATCTAAGTCCAATATTCTCTCTCCTTTAGCTCTGTTTTTGGTCTCCACCAACCCCTGAGAAAAATATCTGGCTCTTTAGCTGCTAAATGCTCCACTGTGTTCACCAGCTAGCTGCTAACTTTGACTGTCTGCTGTTCGGTGCTCAGCAGGTAGTGTACTGTGGATTTTTAGAGCTTGTTTGTAGCCGAAAATTATGCTGTGAGAGTGAACCAAAACAGTGACGTGGCGGTCCAGACAGCTAAACAGTGAGCTGAAACTCGCTATAAAGCTCCATAAAGCCGAGGAAGCTGCAGATTCAGGTGATAATTCTCTGTAGCTTCATCAGTACAAGTGGCCTCTTTTATATTGTCACATTGTTATTATAAAAATATAGATTAAACCTACTTTGAGTGGAAGCAATTTTTAACTTGGTGCCGGCAAAACTGTGGCTGTACTGAGCAGTTAGTTAGCTGTGTGTACTTGAATGAATTTAAAGCAGGGTATTGCTGGCGCACGTTTGCTCTGCAAATCTTCCTTGTATAAACAAACATTATTTAAATTCAAGAGTGCAGCTTCACCGGGTGACCCTGCAGAGTGTGTTTTATTAGATCAAGATAGCAAACATGTTATAGAAGCACTCGTCAAGCTCATTTCATTGGACGGAGATAAAAGATGACATCAGGTGTTTGGTAAAAACTCATATATTTTCTTCATGAATGCATGAAAAATGGCATGTAAGTCTTGATGAAAGGACTTTCCCATCAGACGGCTATTGACCGGCTGTGTAGGTGTGTATACAGTGCTTGTGTATTTGTGGTTTGTGCATGTAGGTGTGTGGGGGACTGAGCGAGCACATACTGTACTGTACCAGATTGTATTCAGCTCCCTGAATCAAATATAATAGATCTGGGAAGGGAAGGTATTTCTCTTCCCTCAGAGGTTTAATGAGAACCAGGCAAAGGGAAAGGTCTCACAGCTTATGAATCGCCACCAGGCAATCACACGGCTTACACCAAGCAATAACTCAGTGAAACAGGGGAGGGGGCCGAGGATGCTTGTTACACACAAACACATTTATGAAAGCTACGAGGAGGGCATTTTATAAATTATCTCTCAATTCAATTTCGTTAATACTCAAAGAATAATGAAATAATCCCAACAAACTCTTATACCTGCGCTCGCTGGTAAATGAGTAGCGTATCATCCATTCATTGATTGACTGAAATGAAAGTGAATGTGACTCACATGCTACTGCGTGGACGTTAAAATCGACTTTAAGACTTTGTTCACACACTGTTGAAGATTATGGGGCAAATGGATGCAAATCGGAAGCTTTTTGGCTCGGCTTAGGCTAATCCCAGGATATTGTGCCACAAGAATCACAACGGAGTATATTTATAATAATGCTAATAGGTGTTGGACGTCTGCCACGACAGAGGTTAATGCCATAATCGCTTTGATGGGGGGGAAAGGACAGAATATTAGATGCCTTATTCACACACACCCAGACTCACATAAGACTGATAGAAGAGTCCTCGGTGACTAGCAGCGCCACTTTTCCACAAGCAACTTTAACACAAGAAAACAAAAATCAGAGACACCTGTCACAGCTGGAGACATTCTGGAGATTTAATTAGACTTTGTGTCCATCAGGTAAACAATGAATTATGCATTATTTTGCTCCCCTGGTGCAATCACAACAATGGAAACTGTCTGATACCAACCAAGCTAATGCGGGGATGAGACTTTAGCAGTTTCAGACTTTCAGAAAAGATGCCACATGTGTCACACCTGCAGTGAAGTTAGGAGTCCCCAGAGAGGCAAAAACATGCAGGTAATACCCCACATTGTTCTGATTGCATGAGGTAACTCAAATCTTATGGAAGATTTAAAATGCCTAAATGAAAAAATACAATACAATATGTATACTTGCTCACTGCTGCTTTAAACTAGAACTGCAAACAAACACCTACGTCGCAGGTGTACTAATAAAAACAGACAAAAAGCTAAATAATGTTTCTTTTAACATATGTTGTTCATGTATTTCTTTGATTTGTCTTTACTTAGGCATTTTAAATCTTCCATGAAATGTAGTGCAGTCAGAAAGAAACGTTATCGGCAGAGAATCAAGAGACAGACAAGAAACACTCACCACAGCAGCTCCACTAAATGACTAAGTCTACCCACCCCCCCAAAAAATCCCTGGTTAACCACTGGTGCTTTGGCTGGAGAGGAGTGGACATGGGAGACACAGATGGAAATCGATTAAATGGTTAGAGCTCACAGGGATGGGAAATGTGTCAGCCATGATCCAGACCCAGCTTGGTCTTATTACCACCTAATGCACTTCACCCCGCTTTAAAGCCCCACACGATTGCTTGGCCATTCCTATGTGATTTCTCATTAACTCGAGAACGCTGAAGGAATGAAAGCTCCACAACCTCTCTTTGTAGATGAATTAAACATTTGAACAGAAGCTAAATTTCTGGTCAAGGCCTGCTGTTTGCCTCTTGACAGTATGTGTGTGTGTTTATTAAAAAATGGCACAGGAAACTGCATTCATTTGCAAATATTTCTGTCAGCATACTTGTGTGCACTTGGCATCTAGCTCCATATTTTTAAGCATTAAGGAGGTATAGAAGTTTTGGGGGAAAAAAATCCTCATTAATTTGCTAATTTATGCAGAAAGTCTTTCCAAAATATAATGACCCTAACCCTAATAGGTCTTGCCCACTACAGGTACTTAACGACCAATAATCTGGATCTTCCCATAACCTTAAACTGTAAGAACGTTTCAGATATACATCTTTGAACAGGCAACACTGTATGGGGGACAAATATTGCCATTTTTTATGTGCTTCTTGGTAGGAGAGTGGGGCAAGCGGAGACAACAATGGAAAAAGTGGAGCTAATATAGATATTATTTTACATTTACGTGCGATGACTTTTGAGCATCAGTATTGTTAAATTAATAGAAGAGCCAGCTGCGTCCTTCAGAGGTCCTGCTCGATTTTCTCCTGAATTATTAAAAGAGGAAGTGACGGTGAAGAAAGCGGCCGGAGAAAATCATTTTGGAACTTGAAAATATAGCGATGCAGCATTTGGCGGCGCTTTCCTGCTACTAAGTAGAAAAAATACTTCAGTATTGGGAATGTTGCATGATTTTGAAAGTACCAACACTACCTGAAAGTTACTGAGAAATGTACTTAAACTTTTAACGTCATTTTCGACCCATCTGTTGGGGTTCGAGTTGCATTGTGGGTAATGTAGGCACCAGGTTTTGACGAGGAAGACGAGCGTGTGGACTAAAAAAGACGATATCTCCAGTTCTGCTGCATCGATTTTAATCCTTATTTTTATCGTGAGTCCAAAAGCTCGTATTGGAGGGAAATGCTAAATTGGAGTATCCTCAAGTTTTAATAAACAACCTGGAGAACATCGTTAATCCTGAGACATTAAGCCCCTCTAACACACACACAGAGCGGAAGAGACATTTGCATCACAGAGCTCATAAAAGGTTACTCCATCCGCCAGCTTGTGTGTGTGTGCGTCTGCAAAGTGTGTGTCCATTCAGGTCTGCTGCGTCCACGTATGTGTATGTGCACGTTGTGTGTGAGGAGCTCCTGCACCTCCTTCCCGCAGGTGATTGTCAGCTCGGCTAACCTGGCTAGCTAAGATGTGAGGAGAAGCATTTTGCCAGGATCTAAACTCCTCTTCATCTAAAGAAATGTCACTGGACTTAGAAATATTGAGGAGGCTCATCTGAGAACCGTCCTTTCAGCCGCCGAGGAGTCACCGCTGTGCCAAATGTCAGCTCTGTGAGGATCAAGGAGGTAGAGGCCTGCCAGGACAGAGTCAGCCTCAAAGCCACCTAAATCTGAGCCAGAGGTGGGGAGAGCAGCTTTTTTACTCGAGCGGAAATGCTGTAATCTTGGGTGGTTCCTTCTTTTAAGCAGCACCAAACAAAACGTTACGTAAGATTAGGTCTCAGTGGATCAAAGAGCGTCCGGTGCTGCTTTATCTGCCCTAACGAACTAACTGTCACCCTGCAGGATCTTAAGAGTATTGCAGTTTTTTTAAATCTCTCACTTCTTGTTGTATGTTGCAGCTTTTAAGTTAAAAATTGCCAATTTCTTGATAACTGTTCTTGTGGGAAATCGTTCAGCATGTATCTCTGCAAAGAGTTCATTTTAGAGCTGCAACGGTTAGTTGACTAATCAATTAGTTGACTGACAAAGTAAATCAATTCATGGTTTTCCAGAAACAAACATTTTCTCACTATATAAATAATAATAAATTACTTTACAATCACTTGGTTCCACACACAAATCTAGCAGCAGCACGATTAAAACCACAGATTTCTGCTGTTAACTTTAAGGCGTGATGGAGTGGCTGCTGAGACTTTCCAATCTTCCCAACAAATCAATAAAAGTATAAACTGGCATCCCTCTAGTCGAAAGATTTAAATGACTAAATATTGCAGTTTCTTTTAAATACTTCCACATAACTGATTTGGATCCAGCTGGGTAGTTACAATGATGAAAATTATGCCCTGTTAAGAAAATATTAAGCAAATTCATTAACTGTATCTAATGGTTTGAATGTCAGGCAGTTAAAAGGCATTTCAATCGGAAAATTGACAATTAACGAAGAGGTCCACACACAGTTTATCAGAATGAGCCCGCGTGCGTGTTCTGGTTATCTGAACGTGTCTTTTTCGAGGTTGTTGATCATGTCACCAAAATCCAAATGCAAACCAGAAAACCTAATAAAAGCACAGCGAATGAAGAGGGAGCTGTTGTGATTCTTCTTCTGTTCATTAGTGAAGTGAATTTAAAACATCCGCCTGTGTTTGCGATAGAGCTGACCACGTTTTCAGGCAGACAGACATCTTTAAACTCAAGGATCAAAGAGCATCAGAGCAGCATCAACTGATAGAAGTTTCCTGAGGATATGAGAATACGATTCGTGTCTTTCATGTGAAAAACTTTAGCACACAATGGTGGTTGTTCATGCTTTCCAGGCTCAGGCACAAAAAGAAGAAGAAATCACTTGAGGAGTTTGTTGGGCGCCAAGACGAATGGGATGTCATACTGACCCAAAGCTTGGAGAAACACCATTAACAAAGGCTGAAAAGATCTAAAAAATTACTGACACTGACTGCACTAAATTCAAGCGCATGCTTCATCAGTGTGTTTTCCAGAAGAGACTTAAGGACAAGGTCTACATACACCACAAGATCAATAATTCAATCAGGAGTCAGGATGCCAGACTTCCAACACAGCCATTTTAGTTTAGCCTGCTGATACATCAATCAATCATTGTTGGGATCAGAAGAGAAGAGAATAATGGGAACATTTCAACCCGATACCAAGTGATAAAATTAATATTCAATTGATCCCCACTCACATGAAATGTCACATAAACATCCATAAAGGAAAAATGCATGAGCCCACAGTGAACACTGGGCCACTTGAACATATAAATACCTTTATTTTGTTGTAACATGTTGCACAATAATGTGCCTTCCATGACTTGTATTGTGCACTTATGCCTCGAAGCTTTACATCTTTTTTCAGCACAAACATGAGGAAAGCCCCGATAGCTTGGCTTCGTACGGCCACCTGGACTAATTAGTAAATGTTAGCGTGATAATTTAGCATATCGAATAGCTGCAAAATTGCCGAACCCATGGTAGTCTTCATTTGGCACGAGCTCTCACACAGTGCAAGCAAGCACTGGTGCTTGGAGGCTGGTGGGAATGTCTAGTTTTGCAGGTATTTGGTCATAAACCAAAATACTGGACTTGACCTGATGAAAAGTCAGGGCGTCACCAAAGGGGTACATCCTCTGGAGACCATGAATATCTGAACCACATTTCATGGCAATCCATCCAATAGCTGTTGACATATTTCAGTCTTGACATAAACGCGCAGACTCTTCTAGTTAGTGTTGCCAAGTTCTTCTTCACATTTTTACTCGAGTACCTAGCTGACTGGCAAAGTAGCGTTAAGCTGAACTGGAAAGTGTCCCTTTCATCCCAGATATAGTCGCATCATCTTCCATCCACCATCATTTTCAGTGAAAGCCACATGTCAGTGTGAAATCACAGCATTTGAGTGCAAGACAAACTCTACCTTGTTATTTCTGGCACCGGGATACAGACAGGAATAGAAACAGAGTCTGAACTTTCTCAGTAAATAATGTTGAGATTCCTCAAATCTGATTTTCTGTGGTTTTATGCTTCAATAAAACAAAGGATGCATCTAAATTTGTTTTCAAACAAGGGGATAATGTAGGGCTGCTGACATATAATGTACAAGTATATGAGTAGAATTCGCCGAGACCAAATGTTGCAGTGCCTACATCCCGTCCTCCGCTCTCGTGTTCGCCCCGGAGTGATTGAATCTGACATGACTTCTGAATCAGATGTATGAGATTTTAATACCGGACGCAAAGTGGGTCAGAGTTTCACTTGGGTTCCAAAAAAGCCTCAAATCTGGACCACAAATACTGATGTGAATTATGCAGCAGTAATTGATAGTAAGTAGCGGGGAGGTATAAAGGGGGAGAAAAGAGGGAGGTGACTGAGTGAGAGAGGGAGAGAGAGACAGATGGAAAGAGAGGGAGAGAGAGACAGAGAGACAGGAAACAGCTGCAAACCAGTGATGCAGCTTTGGTTTCTATTTCTGACACACACCTGGCTTTTATCTGAATCAAAGTCTTTCTCTTCAGTGACACACACACACACACACACACACACACACACTTAGATCATGCACATGTGTGTAAAAGTAAGGAAAGCCAAACCAGTGACCACAAATCTTATAGATAAACAAAAGTAAAATTAATAAATATAGATAAGATAAGATATATAATATAAGTATAGTACAACTGCAAACAGTAGCTGCTTGTTGGTTACAGTTACACGCACACACACACACACACCTACTATTGAAATGCACACACAGCCTTCCCCCCTTCCCTCTCAGCCACAGACATATTCAGGGAGGCAATTATGGCAGATATGATTGCAGCGACCTGGTCAGCCAGTGTAGATCAATAGCGTGTTAGCTATGGACAATTACAGCCTTTAGTCACCGTCGCTGGCTGCGATCACACGCAAGCTGCAACTGGATTAGCTTCCTGGCTACACTGAGGAGCTGCCAGGCTGACTGTATTTGCATGCGGGCTGACACTGAACCGTTGTACCTGATCAGAGTGAAAAACAGCGTCTGAGCAGCTTATTTAGGTTTAACTTTATGAATGACAATCAGGATTTCTCTTGAGTCTAAATCTGAAAAGGTCCAGTTATTTTACTCCGGTATGTTTCTATTGTTTCTAAAAAAGTTGAGGGATTTAAAACGAGGGCACTTTCTTAAAGTGGTAATAGCTTAATCAGATGTTTTGTCTCCATATTCTGGACTGCTAAGCAGTAATTTCTATTAAGATCAGTACTGTGACTTCTTTTTCCTCTGATTCTCTGTTGCTTCTCCGTCGATGGGGCTAATTACCTTGTCTTTTCAGCCATAGTGTCTATTGCTGGTTATAAATATATTGATCTGGTCCGCTTATCAACAAGGTCAGCTGGAGCTGCAGCAGTGGCCGTGACACACAGCTCGTGGAGCCAATTAAGATACTTTAAAACTCTTAGTGCCAGATTGCTGCAATTTGCACTCCTTTTCAGAGTCACAGCTACCTCAAATCTGAATGCACAGACAGGATACACATATTCATGGATTCCTTGTGACTTACACGTTCTGAGGTTATCAATATCTCTGATGTCAATCGTGAATAAACGTTCATAAATCGCACAGAAAGCATAGAAAAAAAGATGCTCCTTGTGATGTCAGAACTTGCCTGAGAATCATCATGTTTTAAGTTTTCTTCACTGGATTACGTCATCAAAGTAATACTTGTGTGTACATGCATGGGTACATTGCAAACAGGAACTGCTAATAGCTAATTCGGCATACTTTTAATGGCAATTTGTTAAAATGTAAACCAAAATATAGGCTAAAAGAAAACGTAACAGCTTAACTCACAGAATCCATCCAGCAACACTGTACTTTCTGTTTACATCCTGCAAGGTATCATGGGAACTGTAGTTCCAAAGAATAATAATAGTGAGTGAAAGAATCCATTAATATTAACTTTTTTCATAGAAGTGAATGGGAGACGGAGCGAATATTCACAGGATACAGGTGTAATGTGGCCGTACTTTAAGTCAACAATGGCACAGAGGAAGGAGATAAATCAGGTTTAGGATACAAACACAATACTTGTTTAGTTAGTTGGATCAATTCACTCTAGCCATTTATAAAAAGGTCAATGTTACTCTGGGTAGCCACATGCCTCTAAAGCCTCCCTGAGATGGTTGTTAGTGGGCTCACTTCTCATGGGCACAGAGACTTGAACCTTTCTTAAATGTACTTTTTAATTTCTTGGAGGACTAGTGTATTTTTGGAGTGCGGCTCAGACCTAACTTTAATCGAACTCCTTGAATCCTCCCCGGCTCCCAAACTCTAAATGTGCGTGGCTGCAGAGCCCTCGCCGCACACGAAGCCCTCTATCTACCCCAGCCCGCTTTGTCCTCGATTCCCCGGTGAGCTCGCACGCAAACACGTGCACGCTTTCGCACACAGTGCACGAGGATCACACGGATCGCGCGCAGTGATCACGCTCTGAATCCAAAAGGAAAGTGACACAATAGGGACAAAAAAGCATCTCATCTTCATCTAAGGCGAGCTGCTTCTTATCGGCTGAGGTGAGGCTCAACACTTGTTCTGCTCGGGGTGAAATGTGGGTCGCTCTTTCACAAGTGGACCAGTCACCCACTTTATATGAAGATTAGGCTCGCTGCTGACTTCACAGGACTGAAAGAGACAGGAGGAAAACAAACAAGGGAACTAAGATAATAACCCTGTTATGTTATATCCTGGATTTTTTACTGTTATTTTCTCGAGTTTCGCTTCACTGCTGTGGAACAGAACTGTACTTTTGACAGTTTTAATGCTTCCTAAGTAACAAAAAGGCCTGTTACTGCCAGAGTGGGATGGTTGTAACAAAGTTAGCTGTGAGCTAACTCTACAACTTCTGATCAATCAGAAGACTGATATTTCAGTGGTAAATAACATGGTTAGCTTATGCTAATATGACAGTTTGAAATGAGAAAATCTAGCTCTTTGCCTACTAGTTTTAAATATAAGTTTGACAAACAGAAGTATATCACAGAACGTACATGATCCATCTAACACAAAAAAAACACAACATTTGTATTCAAAACTGAGGTCATGCTAATTTCACCAAAATGGGAGTTAACTTGGGAGGGAAATTAGTGATATACACAAAATCCTACATTCATTTGTGGCCAATACAAATCTTTAAAGGAATAGTTCTACATTTTGGAAAATACACTTATTTGTATTCGATATATCTCATGTTTATACGCTAAATATGAAGCTAGAAGCTAGCTCCCTCCTGCTTCCAGTCTTTATGCTAAGCTAAGCTGACCGACTGCTGGCTCTAGGCTCATAGTTAGCGTACAGACATGAGAGTGCTATCGATCTTCTCATCTGACTCTTGGCAAGGATTTCTCCAAAATGTCAAACTATATGTCAGCTAATTGTGTTTGATTTGAAGGTTTAACTCTTAGACTCTTTATTTCAAATAGCATAATTCAGATACAGTGGTTTCCCCCTGAGATTAACATTTCTCTCTGCTACTGTTCTAGCATGAATAAAATCAGATTTTTAGCACATACGTGTAGAGAGGGGAATATAAATGAATAACCAGCGGTACAACCATCCCCAGCCTCCCCTGCTTTATTTTCGAGGTTGTTTTCACTAAAGAAGCGAGCTTCACTGAGAGACACAAATACACTTCTAATATTGAATTAATGGCCAATTAATGCAGGAATCTCAGATATGCTTAAAACAACAGTATGTACTCTGGTTCCACAGCCAGCAGCATATAAACAAGCAGAACTACAGAAGAGACGTTGCTCATATTTAAAAAAAAAAAGGCAAACGGAAAAGGCGTTGTTTGATACTGTGTGTGTGTGTGTGTCTGTGTGTGTGTGTGTGTGTGTGTAAAAGAGGATGACTTTGATTTAGACAAAATCCAGGTGTATCTCAGAAATGAGCCTCACTGTTCTGACTTCAGTAGCTCGCTGTCTATGTGAGGGTACTGTGTTTGTGTGTGTGTGTTTCACAGAGATTCATTGCAGCAGTTCTCAACTGAACCCACTCTTTTTTACAATGACTTAAATGTCCCAGATCTGTCTTTGACTCAGTGTCATCTTCGAGTGTGTTCCTTTGTGTGTGTGTTTCTACATGTGTGTGTGTGTGTGTGTGTGTTTCCGCTGCCTCACATTATCCTGCATAGACATTAACATTTCATGGACGACACTGAGGTTTGTCAACTGGATCTCATCAAAATTTCATCCTTAATTATGGAAGCAGAGCTGGAGGGAGGTTCCCCCTCCGCGAGGTGAGCTGAACCGAGCACCGTGAGCCGCCGGCGGAGGTGTGGAAAAAAAATCAATTCCCACCAGGTTATTTCCTGTGAAAGCTCAGTGTTTGGTCATTTTAAATCACCTAAGAACACAAATAAACACTCTTAATGATGTGGAGATAAGTGTTCCCACCAGAGTCCTTCCACAAAGTCTTTTGAAAGTTCATCTCGAGCGTAACGCTCCTAAAACTCCCAACTGAAACCATTACTGAGAGTCTTTCAGGCTTGGCGGTGGCAACTTCAAGGTACAGCGTGTAGCCTCAGACTGAGTCCTAATAAACCTTAAAATGACTTCAGACCCCCGAGTCCTGCAGCTGAGAGACAGACAGTTCTACTAAACATGCTGTTTAAAAAGCACACTCCTAATTAGAAGAGTACGAGCAGGGTCCTCTTGCATGCTACAATATATTAAAGAATATATAATGCTAGATACAATGAATGATGGGTAATCATGACAAGATGATGAGATGACTTAATTGCAATGATGATAGACCTTTTGGAGGCCTGCTATTGGTTGATTCAGTGCTCGAGGGAGGGCATTTTGCAGTGCTCATTTTCCACCACTGCAGTCGGCACAGCTCCTTTATACAAATCTTCTACTGTAAGTCCTGCTTTTTACTAATACTTTTTGGGCTCATAAGTGAAAGTTTAGGATCACGCACAGGATTTAGGTAATAAGAGGAGGGGTAGGCAATGTCACAGTGAGCTGCAGGAAGCAAAACAACATGTACAGCATCTAGAAAAGTTCCCAAACATAGAGTGGAGCAATTCCCAACTGATTTACGAATATCAGATTAACTTTTCCTTTGATTGTTGTTGCTGATTGTGAATGCAAAACCCTAATCCAGGCAAAGGGAATACAGAAAGAAATGCTGAAGTAAATTGGAAATAAATATACAAAAACATACACACACACTATAAGATCTATAGACTGTCTGAACACTGCAGCAGCACCACAAGACATTTATGCCAAACGCCTGCTTTTATGCACTGTGTCAGATATAGAGCCATAATGTACACCTCTCACCACCATCACACTAAACCCAAGTGATTACCACTGCTCTAGCGAGCACACCTCACACTCTTACACGTTCAGACTGGCTTGATTTCTCCAAATGGCTCTTGACATGCTGCAGCAACAATGAATGGGACTTTTTGTAATGACTACACACTTAACACGGGGAGCTTTCCCAGTCACCGACCGACCAGTTATAAAAACACCGGGGATCACACCAGTAACCATTTGATTAGTGGCCGGCCCTTTCCTGCCTCTCTGAAGAGGAATATTCCCCGTCAAGAAGCTCGTAGTTTTGATTGCACCATGAGCATAGCAGAAGTGATGTGGGTGCAATCAGAGAATGATTAGTACTCAAGCTATGACCCTCAACCTCTCTCTCTCTCTCTCTCTCTCTCTCTCTCACACACACACACACACACCTTCCTATATGTACAGTATGCCCTGTAGGGGTAAGACACACATGTAACTCAGCCTGCGCCCAACACCTGTCAGTGAGTTATTGTCTTTGTGTTTCCTACATGCAGTAACTTTCTCTATTTCTATGCAACTCCATCATGTCTTCCTCAGTTCGAGGTATCTCGATGAAACAACTCCTAATATTCACACAACAGCAGTGGATGGAAACGCAGATTCAATTGCATTTTTCTTTTGACAAATTTTCTGTAAATTTCTGTACAAATTTGCGCTAAATTTGGATGGACACTTATAAAAGTATAAAAGACATTTTGGTGATCCAATAAGGAGATTTGTGTGAGGAACTCTTCAACTACTAACAGAAGAAATGTGAAACGTTCACATTTGGGGCAAGACGCCTCATAGCTCCCCCACCCGTGTTTTTATCTGTGTGGTCTGATTTTTACCACGATCTAACCATGTATCTCCCAAATGTCTGCTTTTCATGAAGTAAGAACAACGGCTCTCATGACTTTCAGACAGTCGAATGGGTTTATTTAACTTAAGAAGAAAGATAATGACATGTTGGTAGAGGACGTAATCCTTCCCTGTATCTAAAAAGTAAAGAATCACCTAATTTGGAGATGCATGTTTATCCTTGGACAATGTTGTGTTTGGATTCACCGATAGTGCAGCTAGCTTGCGTGCTTAGAGCTAATTCTAACTGCAATTAGCATTCAGATCATCTTTTTGTAACCGTGAAGCACTTTGTGATATAAATAACGTTTTACTGACTTTACAGACAAAGACCAAACACTCTCTGGTGTCCGTTTCTTAAATGTGAGGATTTGCTGCTTTGCTTGAAGCGAATATCTTTGGGTTTTGGACTATTAATACTGTCGGTTCAAACAAGACATCTGAAGACACCACCTTGGACGTGGAAATTAGAGCGGCCATTTTTCACTATTTTCTGTCACTTTATAGACAAAACAAATAATTGATTAATTGAGATCAGCAGATGAATATATTGAAAATGGATGAATTAGATGAAAATTATTGTTAGCTGCAGGTGTAGTTTATGCATGATCATGCTGTAGATACTGAAACTACATTCAAACACCTTCTTTTTTTTCAGTAAATAGACAATGCTGCTAACAAGCTGCAGCCTGGAGTCATATGCAAACTCCTGCTGTGCAGCCAGACATACAGAAGTTTATTCTAAATTCTAGTGGACATCCCAAAGTGTCCAAAGATACCAAATATGTCAGCCTGTATTTTAGGGAAATGTGTACAAAATGACTGGTGCAGGATATGTTAGGGTGCAGCCATAAAAACAAAAACACATGGAGTCTGTGTATACATCATGAAGCTTCATTTGAGATCAGGAACAAGCCTTAAAACTACTAAAGGGGACAACAAGGGGACAACAACCCCCATCCAGTGCTGCAGCGTCACTAGTTTCAGCACCGCGGACAGCTCCACTCCCAGCCAATAACAATCAGCACCCTGGACAGCGCCAGTGACACTCCACTAAGTTTTCAGGCTATTACACAAGCTTTAAACGTATCAATAGATCCGATCTTACTTCCAATGTCCGGCCGTAGCGTCTTGTCATATTCCTTGAGCAAATTGTTCAGTATAAGTGTGGCATCCTCCTGGTGCGACCTGGGGACCAGCATTTGATTGACAGTGGTATCGTGGTGATCTTCATCGTCGTCGCCATATTTCAGTAGATCAGAACTGGGTGGTGGGAGGGGGGGGGTGGGAAAAAAAACAAAACAAGGGGAGGTGGTCGTTAATCATGTTGCGTGTGCTATACCTTAGCTCCCCTTTAATTTTAACACCATTGTCGTGAAAAAAAAACTTTGTCGCAGCAGGAAAACATGGCAGTCAGTGATGTATGCTGCTTGTGTTTGAATGCCTGGAGTTTGAACGCATTTGTGTATTTGTGCACAGCAGTAAACGGCTGCTCTTATTTTTGTCTGCGTGAGTGTGTGTTTGTGTGTATGTGCGGGGAAAGCCCTCAGAAGAAGAAGAAGAAGAAAAAACACTGCATGCATTATCAGCCAGACTCATTCACATGAAATACGCAGTTGCCATTATATCCGACAATAGTGCACATGTGAACTTTTGCAGCTTCGAAGAAACACCTCTCAGCTGTTGATCATGCAAGTGAAAGGTGCAAATCGGACTCACCGAGCACCTTGTACGAGCAGAAGTGTGAAGAGGATGACCACAAACTTGATTGTCATTTTCCCATACGCGGACCACCTCTGATCGCAGAAATTGGTGGATGGAGATCCCGGTGTTGCGCTGCCGCCGCTGCTGCGATAAAGTGCCAGTACAGTAGGTGTGTGACCATCAATCCGTGCTCTGAACTTCCTCATCCGCCCACACACTTTCTTCTCTGCGTGTCATCTGCCACCACACGGCGGTCTTCCCCCCCCCTCCTCCGATCCTCCAAGATCCTCGCGGGGGTTCCTCCGGGACGCACCCGACGATCAATCAACGTGATCAGTCCAGCGGAGCGGAATCGACTTGATCCAGCAGCGCCCTCCTCCCTCTTTAACGCATGTGTGGGCAACAGAGTGGTCGGGTGACGCTGTCTGCTGCTGGTGGTGAACCTTAGGAGATGAGCATCGTGCGTGACTCATCCACCGTGCACAGGCTCCATACATACAGTACCTGGACCACAATTGCGTTACATTATCCGCATGAAAAACAAAACGCTTTTTTTAAATTTATTTATTTTTTATTGCAAGCTACGTCATGATCAAAATATTTATTTATTTATTTCATTACCTTTTCTGCATTGTTAAACATGTACATCAACGAGGGTATATTATTTGGAATTATTCCAGTGCAGGAACAGGAGGTGGATTTGGGTTTATTGGCTCTTTAATATAAATTAGACCTCCATAAAGTCAATCCAGTATTCAGATTTTCTTTAATACTTTACCCACGTTTTCAGCTTTACAGTATGCTGCGCCATAATATGATCAAATATGAGCACAGAGTCATAAAAAAACAGTCGGATATCAGTTTACTGAATGTGTACTTGATTTTTGTTTATATTGATGTTTGCTGTTCGCCTGATGATGATCGCCACTGGAAGTCACATTCAGGCTTTACACACCCGTTTACGTACCACAGAGTCACAGCAAGGCGCCCCCCCCCCCCCACACAACTCAAAATAAGTCATTTCTGAATAGGCGCGCAACTCAGTAGGGCAGCCCAGCCTACAAACTTGTGAGGCTTTCTGATCCACGCTGCGTGCAAGTGGAGAGGCTTCCCTGCCCCCTGGTGGCCGAAAATGCGAGAGGAATGCAGGCAGCAGTGTTAGATTAGATTTGCTCTGCACTGCTATTGCAACAGGCGGATTAACCTCTTGACCAGCACTGACCTCCATAAACAACCGAGCATTCCTGATTATTAATGCTGATGCTTAACTTAAAAACTCCCATGCAGCTGTAATTTGCTACACCGCTAGTTATACTACCTGTCTACTGTGGTGGAAACAAGTCCTGCATTCAAAATCTTAACCTAAGTCAATTTACAGACGTATTATCAGCAGAATATACTTAAAGTATCAAAAGTAAAAGTGCTTGTTCTGCTGGAAAACAGCCCCTGTGAGTGATATATTATTATATATATTACATTATTAGATTAATGCTGATGTAGGTAGCATTTTATTGTTGTAGCTGGTTTTAATATGCATTTAGCTAGTTTAGTCTGGTGGTCAGGCCCCTCCAAAGGGGTCACCAGATACATCTGAGGGGTCGTGAGATGGATGCGTGTGGTTGTAAAAAAAATGTACATTAGTGCAGTACTTAGTAAATGTACTTAGTTGCATTCCACCACTACCTGTTAGCCCACAAAATGGATGTCTTACCTTCATGAGTGATTTCGCTTTCTTGTGACAATGTGATAATGTCCTTGTCCTTTCATCTATAAAAAAAAAAAAAGGCAGCTCACTCATTGTTCATCAAATGCAGTGATGAAAGTAATCATAGCCTCAGATAACGCCACTCTGAATGACATGAGGAATGGGGCTTTGGCAGCTCTGTAATTGAAGTTGATTTGTTACATTAGTCTTTTCTGGAGAAAGTAATGACAGCGGTGCTTTCACAGAAGCAGAGACAGATCGAGAAAAAAGATTTTTTTCAGATGTGTGACCGCTGGAATTGGAGCACGCAGACGCTATATGCTTCGAGCGACTGTCATAAAGCATCAAATATCAATATGGACTCAGATCGATACGACTAAGAACCGCAGTCAGATGCCCCCCTTGTATTAGGGGCTACAATCATGATTTAATGAAGCCACATGAGCAGCCCTGCTCCATGTTTAATAATAATTTCTGAGTGCCATCTTTGTTCATCTGTTTTTTATTTGATCATTTGAAGTATAATACATAAAACAAATACAGTACATAAAACAAAGAATGAATAACACAGATACTTTAAGCCCAGCTACAGCTACAACGGCTTTGTTGCATTTTTGCAAATTATTTAAGCAAACGTCTCAGTTTAATGTTTCCTCCAAAATAAATAAATAAATAAAATAATTAAAGATCTTTATTGAGGCTCAAAAACAAGAGAAACTTCATGCATGTGTAATGGCTGTCTCTCGCCTCCCGGGGATAGACAACTGTTGCTATCGTAGCCCTGCATAAGTCTCCTTAAGCTGAGTGCTGCATGTGCATTACATTCCCCAGTTGAGAAACCCAAGTTCAGAACTTCAGTCTGCTTCACAGCCCGCGAGCTAGCTTTGGATAAAGTACATATAATCAATCCTAAATTTGTCCCTAACACGCACCAGCCACAGCTGTCCAGACACTGCGGAGAGAAAAACAAGCATTTGTCATCGGCTGGGCCAGTCGGGGCTTAAATTGGAGTGAAGCGCTTTGCTGTAAGGGGCCCCCCTGAATGGGTGAAAGTAACTTAAGCGGAACTAAATCCCTTTTCTAACAGATGTATGGCAGATGAGTCTGTCACAGTGGCTGAGGGAAGGAGGGAGGGGCAGTAGAGAAGAGAGGGATGGTTACATGGATGGATGGACGGCTGGATAGATAAACAGGCGCGCTCGTTTCTTGGATGGCAAGACAGATGTAGTCTGCAGCAGGGGTCAGCAATTAGGTTCAACAGCGGGCCAGTCTTTTCAGCACTGTTCACTGGGCATCCAATGTTTTACTCGTGCCACGGAGACGCCTGTATGTTTTCATTATGCTTTGTTTCTTTTGATTCATTTAAGAATTAAATTGATTTATAAAACAAGCTAGTTTGGGCTAAAAGAGTTAGCACAGCCTGGGGCACATGTATGTCTCTCTATTATATGTATTATGTATGTAATTATTAGATGTTATAAGGTTATATTTATTGGGATTTACATGAGTCTTGTATTTCAAAAATCTTGCATTTATGGTGCCATGCTAGCAGCTCTGTGAGACTGTACTTAGGCACAGCAGTGCTTTGAGCTAAATGCTAACGTCGGCATGCTATCAGCAGTAATGCTAACATGCTGGTGCTAAGCAGGGTATAATGTTCACCATGTTAGTTTAGTGTGTTAGCATGCTAACATTCGCTAATTAGCACTAAATTAGCACAGCTGAGGCTGATGGGAATGTTTTAGCTTTATTTGGTCGTAAAGCAAATTATTGGACAAATTAAACTTTTGACCTGATGATGGTGTTGGAGACCAGACCGACTTTGCCATCCACAGAGAGAATAACGGAGGCTAAATGCAGTTTCATTTCCTTTGCTAACGTAACTCAAAATAAGGCTTGGTCAGCTCGAATAAAGCAGCACTGAAGCAGATCAGAACAAACAAATGATCCCAAGCTTTGTGAAGGAAAACGTGCACTCACATATGTTTCTTGATAATGTGTGAAAGCAGCAGAAACAAACAGGGAGTGGAGGAACAGATGCAGAGGCTGGAGGTTGTTACCGGGGAAAGGGATGTCTGGTCTGGTCTGTTCGTCTGGACTTGCTGCCATGGCGACCCCTGACAGACAGATGTATAGATCGCCGTTCAACCGCATTTCATTGGACTCCCTTTTACACCGCTGCTGTGCTTTAACAAGCACTGAAACATGGTCTTAGCTGTGCTGATAGACACCCACCGAGCGTTTGACAGATAGCAACACGTTAGATTTACATAAAAGGCAGATTCAACTTCAACCCAAAGCAGCACAAAAACACTACAGGATAATATGGCACAAAAATTCAAAATAAAAGCGCTTTGGAAAGAATTTTAAGCTGATATCATGGAGATATTTACTGTAGGTCCCAATTTCACAAAGCAAAGCAGGTACAGTAGCAGCTGATGTCGTCTTTATTTATATGTTTTTTCACCAAGCCATTGTGTCAATTATTCAGCGGCAAAAAGTTATCAGGGACAATGCTCCCAGCAGCAGGTGACAGAGTGAACCACACTGTTTGAAACCCATGAGATTGAAGAAACAGTGACTCTGAGGCAACTCGTCTGCTGGCAGCATGAGTCCTTTTGTTCCTGAGTATGTCTCGCCACAGTCCGACAAGTCGCGCGTGCTGTTCTGTGGTGGGCCTCGAGCCAAAATGCCACAACGTGTGCTCGTCGCTTCCAGGTTTAATTACGTCAGTGTAGAAATAATTACATAAAAATCAGATTCAGTTCAAAGATGTAAGCTCTTCTACAAGCAACAAGAAGAAAAGAATCCTACACGTGTACACACAAACGCTAAGAAAAGTTATCAGATGAAAACATTCTCTTAATTAATAAATTGAAAGTCAACAGTAGACTTTGGCTTTTTTTTTTCTTCTTCTAAAGGCTTAAAACTCAAACGTGAGAATCTCTACATTGTCTTTTTTTTTTTTTTGCGTCAAAGCAAAGTTGAAAATTAAAAGTTTATTTACACGATTCCCTTTTGAGACTCGGCCTGATTTCCCCAAAATCTACGTAGCTTAAAGGCCTGGTCACACCGTCGATTAAACATTTGCGGCGAAATCGAGTCATTCTTCAGAGTTGGCCCGTTTTCACAAAGATATTTTAGACTGGTCTGTTGGCTGGGGCCTCGTGATTTGTGGCTTGCCAACAATATTGTGGAGAAGAACAATAAGAAGGGAGTTTTTAGAGAGCCAAGTAACCTGTTGGAAATATATAGCAGTGAGGACATCAGGTACTGGTACAGGTGCTGCGCTGAGCTGAGCTGTATTGTGTCATTCTTCATTGAAAGAAATGTCCTTGTAACTGTTGAATTCCTCAGTTAGTCGTGTGTTTTTTTAGTTTGAAAAGACTCTTAATTTACTCAGAATTCATGGCAAATGAATTTAGCCGTCTATCTGAAGTCTGACTATTAGTTTGATCTGCGCCACAGTCAAAGTCTATCTTTGTGAAACTGGCCCCTGGAGCTGCTGGTGTTGATGCTTACCTAAATAGGGGTTTGCCCCCTGGTCATCTCAACGAGTGGCAGTCTCCAAACTCTCAGTATGACTCTGCTGATTTGTATGTGACACACACTGCGTTACGAGCACCGGTCTCTCGACTGTGAATATTAGTTTCCTAGCTGAGTGACCCAGGCTCAAAATTCAGTTAAAGCACATACATCCAATCCTAAATTTGTCCTGAACACATCATCCACAGCTGTCCAGTCACCCAGTGTAAGTGGGCCAAAGAAGTTTTTCTAATATTCTTGTTGACAAGCCGCCCTAAATGACAACTTTTAAAGCAATTTTTTTTATAAATAAAGAAGCAGCTCTTCCTTTAAAAATTCAAAAACCCATGCAATGATGATCTTTCAAATACATTTTCTTTGTCACCTTCAGGTAACATTCAATTTTTTCCCCCGTCGGTTGCCATTGAGAATTCGACTGCCAATGCTTTTGGGAACCCAGGCCTGCAGCAGAAGGCTTTGAATCTTCAAGTAAAGATGTACAGAGAGAGAGACACACAAGCACTCACTGCAATAGGAGAAAAGAAAATGGCAAAGGTTCTTTAAAAAAGAGACATTAAACTAAATTATTAATGCACTTGCAGCATTAATCTTAAGAGATGTTTCTTCCACACAGTGTGGAATTAGGTAATTTTTTAAAATCCATTTTTCAAATTCAAATGCATGTAACATTGCAGTTTTTTTTTATTTTTTATAATAGCTTAAGCTCAGTGCATTTCAAGCCTCCATGATGAGAATATGAAGCGTTTAAATGTAGGCAAAATTGCTCAAAATGCCTACGTTTGAATTAAATTTAAAACCTTCCTCGAGGAGTAGCGATGAAGTGTGCTCCCATGTTTTAAGCAGTGATTGACATATACATGGTCGGTATTCAAGACAAACAGGAGTCCATGGTTTGCTTTTGAGGAGAGCGTCATGCAAACTGCAGCAGGATAGATGAGAAAGAAGCAAAGCACCCGCTCTCTCGTCGACGTAGTCTTAGAAGCAGTTTCTTTGTGATCAAGCAGCCATGAAAAACAGGAAAGGGATTCTGTTGCAGCCTTGCATCCATTCAGAGTGCTTGAATTAGATAGTTGAGTATAGTTTGTTTTTGTTCTTCAAGCGCAGATATTTGTTTTTTATTTTTTTTATGTCTAGGGGCAGAGACCTTACAACAACCCCTTTCCTTTTAGTCCATCCACTCTCAAATTAGGCTCAAGCTTCCTTCCCTCACACAAACTCTCCGTCTCAGAAAAAAAAAAAAAAAAAACAGGAAAAAGGAGAAAGATTACGTGGAGGTGACCACTCCTTTCACCACTGGTTCTCTGTTAAGGTACGTGGCCCAGTAGACGAGGTTGAAGGTTCCAAAGAGGACGGGAAACACTATCCGCGACATCTTGTCGATCTTGCTGACGCTGTTGTAGGTCTTCTTAGGGTCCACCATCTTGGTCTCCGAGGCCCGGAGCTGCACCGACGTGGTGTTGGAGATGGTGGAGATGGACACGTCCTTGGTGAGGTTGGGGGTGTAGTTGACTCCCGCCGAGCAAACGTTGTTGGGCTTTTTCGACAGCACCATGGGGTCTCGTTTCTACAGCGGGACAGATTACAGAGCGCAGTGAATTAGTTTTAGAGTTAGACGAGAGGATTGATACCACTAACTACGCAGCTAGAGGCAGCAAACAGTTAGCTTAGCTAAGCATAAAGACTGTAAACGGGGGGAAACAGCTAGCCTGGCTCTGTCCAATGGCAACAAAATACGCCTACCTACTGTTAGGTGCTTTGGACAGAACCCAGCTAGCTGTTTCCTTCTGCTTCCAGTCTTTATGCTGAGCTAAGCTAACTCCAGGCTCTTGATACATAGTTAGCATACAGACATGAGAGTGGTATCAATCTTCTCATCTAACTCTGGACAACAAAGTCAATGAGCGTATTTCCCCAAAATGTCAAACCATTTCTTTTAAGGTGTTTAAAGCACCTGAGATATTACACAAACACAAACCTTTTAATACAAGAAATTAAAATCATCTTTTTCACAGTCTTCACACTTGCTTTGTGTTTTTTCTAGGTTTGACTTTCTGATAACTGATAACATAGCTCATGAATGCAACGCGTTCACACTCCACCAAGGAAAGTTTTCAAAATGATCCCTGCGAACAATTGCATTACCATGCAATGTTTACGTAACTGACAAAAAAAAAAAAAAAAGGATGGTGATGAAATTATTCACTGTAAACGATGACCTATTTTACGCAGGCTTAACATCTCTGCAAGTTGATTTTCATATGTTATGAAACCAGGCTGTCAGGAAGGTAGAAAATCAGTCTGAAAAGTTACTGGAAAATGGTCGACAGTGATGGTTGATATTTGTAGTTTATGAGCTACATGTCAAACCAGTGATACGGTACCTAAATATGTAATTTAGTGGCCACAAGCTGTACCTTAGGGTGCTGTGCTTCCAGAGCCTTCTTGCCATCCCAGGCCCAGCTCCTCTTGGTGAAGTAGTTCACTGTGGCGAACTCGATGAGGGCAGAGAAGACGAAAGCGTAGCAGACGGCAATGAACCAATCCATGGCTGTAGCGTAGGCCACTTTGGGGAGCGAGTTCCTGGCGCTGATGCTGAGGGTGGTCATGGTCAGCACAGTGGTCACCCCTGGGTGCAAACAAAGGCCGTGACAAATTTAAATTGAGTTTTTAAAAGCCGTCTGGAAATGAGTAACAGTCTCCCCTCACTCAACAAAGGTGGGCGCTTTAATAACTCTTAACTGTCAGCTACTGCAGTGCTGCTGCTCAGTGGGCAACTGTTATTATTCTCCCTTGTGTGGATGTGCATGACAGGAATATTACCCAGATAAATAATAATAATAAAAAAAAGAGTAAATAAGCAGCTTCACTCACCAAAAACAGTTCTTGCAGGAACTGATTCTCTGTTTAGCCAAAATGACACCTGGGACAGGATTACAGTCATGAAACAGGGCATGTACGTCTGGATGACAAAATATCCAATCTTCCTCTTCAGGTAGAAGTGGGCCATCATCACTGTGTACTGTCCTGAAGGGAAAGAGAGGAATAAAAAGGATATATAGTTAGATAGGGACAATAAACAAGGCGAGCGGTTAGATGTCTCTTAATGGTAGCGATATCTGCTTTAAGCTGAACCACACCAGAGTTAATGTTGTTTGCACATAGTGGAATTATTAATGTGTGATCTGACCTCCTTACAGCACCACAGGTGTTACCACGCAGGACAGCATAATCATTACTGGCTTTAAATTACTTTTTATGACCAAAAACTTGACAGGCTCTAAAATCACTGCTCCTCTCATGCTTCTCCCCCTTACGAATATATCTCTCCTGCTTCCTGCCATTGCAGTAATGAAATAATTAGAGGTGGTGGAAACTGCAGAATGGAAAGCGGCGGAGGTGGAACAGTTAAAAGAAAAAAAAAGAAGAAGCTGGGATTAAAGAGAAAATTTCATATTCAGTTGAACGTAACGGCGAAAATGAACCTGACTTCAAATCCATTATTGAGCTGAGAAAATGAGAGCAAGCGGCGTTAATTATTGCGAGGACATGACAATAGATTATTACGCGGTTAATGTCTGGGATTTGACAATGGGGCGATGACAGTTGGAGGTAAACCCAACAGACAGGAGAAAGTGTAGCGAGGGCGATAGAAAGAGAGGGGACACAATATTCAGTTAAACAACTGAAGATTGCATTTGAGGCTTTAAAAAATCCTCTCGCCAGCAAGAGTTTGCGACTGCAGGCGATGGTAAACTATGAAAAACCCAATGACTATATTCCACACACTAGGGCACACTTACACAAGCAAGCTCTCTCTCTCTCTCTCCCTCCCTCACACACACACACACACACACACACCACACGCAGTAATACACAAGGCTTTCTCCAGGCAAAATCGGATTTTTGAACCTCCCTAATCCCTGGTTACAATCTGCATCCTGCCATCAGTGAGAGAAAGAGAGGGAGTGTGTGTGTGTGGGGTGAGGGAGTGTGTGTGTGTGTGTGGGGTGGGAGGGGGGGTGAGGCTTCCTGTCCCGGGATCCTCACAGAGCTCTAAACCCCGCCCACTCCGCCCCTGCCAATCCAGGCACCGACACGCACACATACACACTCTGAAAACACACATGAAGCATGATTTCCAACTGCTGACAGCCACCACACACCCGCAGACACACACCTCAGCACACACTGTAAGCCACGGATAGAGGGACACTCGCTGCTGCTAATCACTGGTTGGATGGAGGGAGGCTAACCGGGTGGACATTTTCTACCTTTTATGTTGGGTTTTTTTTTTTTTTGGGTTGTTTGACAGCTCTTTGTGGAATAATGATCAAACGTTCTTGATGGGACTGGCTGGCATGCGAAGGGAAGAAGAAGCAGCAGCAATTCAGAAAATGCACTGTGGGCATCCCAGCATCAACTGACAGCAGTCTGAAAGTGATGTAAATTTGTTTATTTTGCAGGCGCTCCGTGCTGAGGGCAAACAACCGCTACATACCACGCTTACCAACGTCAGCGCCTCGGCCATGCCTCCATCAGGAGATCCCCAACACTGTTAGTTCTTGCTGCGACCCCATCACCTGGGCCCTCTGACGCCCTCATGACTCCAGGCCGTCTGGCTCACAACCACCCCGTCAACTTCTACTGCTGTCGGAAGCATCCGGACACATCCAGGTGCTGCCGACCTGGGACACCCCAGGGTCACCTTTGCCTTTGATGCATGGATCCCGACAGGACTGGGGGCAGAGGAATGAGGAGGAACATGTTCCTCTGGTGGATCGTACTGCTTTCCTCCCAAGGATTTGTATTTCGCAACGTCCAAGGGGAACTTCCTTTTATTGCGGGGAACAATGCTGCCATGCTGGTCAACTGGTGAGTAGGAGAAGAACGTTTTTTTGCCTTTAACTGAAAGGTCCAACCTATTGATTATGTTGTGGAAATTTGCTAAAAACTATAGATAGAACTGTTGCTATAGTACGTTTTATCTACTTTAAGAGTCGGGGAGTTATTTCAGGAAAGATATCGCTGCCTGAGAAGGAAGAAGTCACAAAGATGTCGAGTCTTTAAAGGGAAACTTCATGTCCTCAAATGGGAGTGTTGTCTAAGATTAGATGTGCTAATTAAAGGCTCACAACATCACATGCATCTATCCTTTGAGCCATGGACATCCTGAACAGGAGGTTTCAAGATCTACGTTCATTATCAACCAATATCAAATGCTAAAGATGATTTCAAACCAATGTTAAGAATCATGGCAAATCATGTTGACGCAATCCTCTGAATACCTCCTAGCTAAAGGCTACATCCAGTAGTTGACAAGGCCGAGTTTAGGTAACAACAAATTTGATCTGTGGAAGTGACTGTGAAAGTCCGTTGTTGCCATTCAGATTTCCCATACCTCAAATGTTTAAACTGAGAAGTCTCAGTTTTGTTTTTACTGAGGCCATGCAGCCAGAGCCAGGAGACGAACTGTTACTGCCGAGAATAACAACACGAGAAAGGCCAGACAATCATTAATTGACTGCTGTTTTGAATTTCAAGGTTTACAAGTGCTTCATTACTTTGTCTAGACCCGCTAAAACAGCAGGCGACTGTCAGACTTCTTTTAATCAAGCAGGGTTAACTCCAGGTGACAGCTCGCCTCTATCAGAGCAAAGAGAAACCAGCTGGCCTTCACAGCAAATGCACCTATTTTGCACCTTTTTGTTCCCCTTAATATACAACTTTGATCATTTTTGGTCACGCGCTGCCATGTTGGACCAAGGCAGTCCAGCCATGGTTGACCAAGTCTTGTTACATTACTTGAATGTATGACAGAGCTCTCTACAGGCTCATCAGACCTGTACATAGTAAAATATCAAATATAGTCATGTTGCAGCACCATGCAATACAAAGAACTGTGAGAAGTTGTTGCTAAAGTTGTAGAAAATGGTTTCATGTAGGCACAAAAAGTGGAATCTGTTTCCACATCCTTGATTACACCTCTAGTAGCAGCTGTCAGCTGCATCCAAGGTGGTGATTTTCCATTTAACAGCACGTTAATATGTAAGAATGTACATCTGCAAGTGTCACATTTGGTCAGTGAAAGTTATTAGCAAGAGAGTCAAACACGTACAGAAAGGAAATTAACCTACTGGACTGAATGTGACCCCTGAGCTCAAACTCATCAGCAATCTCCACCGCTGATTTGGACGGTTTCCAGACAGAAGCTTTGAGCCGCATGAACGATGATTTGCTGCCTTTCGGTCCTTCGGCTAAATGGAATTCACAGATAATGTTTCGCATTTTCTTGCTGTAGTCAGAACACCAGACGGCGGTTTCGCGGTTTAGGGTCAAAGAAGGTAATGTCAACTAAACTGAGAGACATGTAAATACATATAAACGATCTTGACCAGTGGTTAAATGTTGAAACTAATCAAAGTAAACGATGCATTTCTATACAGAAATAGGATAAAATGTTGTTTATGCCTGGTCTTTGCCTGATCACCAATATGAGAAGGAAGGAGTAGTTGGTTTAAATGATGCTGAAAATGTGGCTTAATTTGACAACAAATTGACGATTATTAGCTAGCTAGCAAACATGGCTAGCTAGCATGCATGATTTAAAATATACAAATAACAAATCTCCTTTGCAAGTGCTTTATGAGGAAGAGGTTTGCCAGGCCTTAAGGATGCACACAATGCAGTTTATGGAGTGACACAGAATGTGAACATAACTTTGTTTGTTTACAAAAAAAATAAAACTCCAGAGGGCAGCTTTAATTTCCAGTATATTCTGGATGAATTTCCCACAAGACTACTTGATAAAAAAAATGAAATTGTACAGTTTTGCATTCTAAGGACGGCTGCACACAACCCCGATTTTGTTCTACATTTTCTACATTGCCATTTTTCATTTTATCAGTGTGTCTTCATCTTTAAGTCAGTCTTGTAGGGGCACACTTTTTAAATAATCAACTATTACTGCTCGTTTAAATTTTTAGCATATACATGTTGCGTGTATACACATTCGGTATCCCTGGTATTCTTCATTGTATTCATAATAACCAGGGACTGCAGCAACCAATAGTTAAACAATTTAATGTATCAACCATCCAGCCAGTGAACCAGCAATTCAGCCCTCCAGAAAGGCAACAGTGCAGCCCCTCAACCAACAAACCCTTTAACCCTTCGCTTAAACCACTGAGTCAGCCAGAAAGAGCGAGGTTTCAGTTGTGGCACGCAAATAAAGAAAAAACCAAATAAAAAAACAGGGGAAATCCACACTTTTAATAATGATTCTACTAGAAACTGGAGGGAAGTGTATTACAGTTTCGTTTTACATAAGAGTATTAAGCAGATTCCTTTCAACGTCCCCACCCTCCCCTCCCCCCCATGTGTCAGAGCGAGGCTGTCCAATCCCAACATACAAACTGACACACACAGATTTCTTTTGTCTATCTTTGTGAGGACCTTGCTTAAATTTTAAGCCAAACTTTTTCCGTTGCACCTCGAATCGTAACCTCTAAAATCAACGTTATTAAGTGTTATAACCTAGAATTAACCAGGTCAGTGTGCATACCATCAAAATGTTGTACCATTATTGTGAGGACATTACAAGAGCACATACCCACAAACACACAGATACACTCAGCCAACCAACCAATCCCTCGCTGATCTGTGATGTCATCTTCTTATGCAAAAGCTGATGGGTGGTTGGATGGGGGGGGATTAACCCTAGGCCTCAGGTCTCTCTTAGTTCTATGTGTGTGTGGGTGTGTGTATGTGTGTGTGTGTGTGTGTGTGTGGGTGTGTGTGCGCGCGCATGGGGGCTCATGCAGGGATAAGTGTTGTTTGACAGGGCTGTCCGGGCCTGTAGACAGCTGGTTGTGTGAGGGATAGGCTACTCTCCTCCACCAGCCTCCACTCATCGGCTCTGATCTCCTGATAATGTTTCCCACTTTTGCTCTCTGCCTCGCACGTCCATCTCCGCTCGCAGCGTTTATCTTTTCTAATCTAGAATTAGTTACATCACGTTACTTGGTGTTACACTTATCATGCATCACATACAGTAGGAATGTACTCGTGGAAAAAAAGGTGCACAAGAAAGGCGAAGAATCAGGGTGTAATAATTGTTGCACCACGGAGGTGGTCGAGGATCCTTTTGGCAGCGTCTGGATGTGTCAGCTTGAGGTTTCTTCATTTAATTAAAAAATGATAAGTAGGTTTTAAACAACAAACAGGGCCCTGTTGTGCAGCAGCTGAGTCAGCCATTTTTTAAATGAACAGGAATCTGTTGTGACTCCATCTTTGCCTTGGAAAGCCATTACTCGCTGAAAATGTTGTTAGTAAGATGACTGGGATCAGATGAGTGAGCCCGAGCAAGAACAAACTTTTTAAAAATGCACTGTAGTCCCAATGCTTTAGATTACATCATGTATTAAGGTTAGGCATTATTCTATATCTGTTTTGATGTCAACAAACCCCTTAAAAAGGCCAAAACCAACAATGCCATTAGCCTCTCATTCATTTCTACTTTCTCTACCCTGTCTGTGGTAGTCAGCCCCAAGCATGTTAGCTCCTGGTGAAAATGTAAAAGCAACTTTAAAATACAAAAAGGACACTCTCAAAACGACTCACAAATATATAGTTTCGCGATTTCAACTTTAAAAAAATGCTAAGTCACGATGCGATTCACTTTTTTGGACAACAATGGATGTCCTGCAGATATATATAATATATATAATACTTGTGAAACACACATATATCTTCATGTATACAGACATAAATACAAAACCAAGGATTGTCAGTTCAATATAATATATAATATAAAAGTTACTATATGTTACAACTTGTGATGCTCCAGTGATCTGAATGGACGGCACTACAGATGTTTCCCGGAAACTGATTCACGCATTGCTGAAGTTTCTAATGCTGCAACATTTAGTAAATTACTAGTTTGAAAGTTGCTAGTTGTTACTAAGAACTTGGGAAGGACTTGACTGGATTTACGAGTCGCTGGGGCAACCCAGTCCAGAGGAATAAACTTTGTCAGCATTTTGCTGCACAGACAATACTTGTCTGACAATGCCGGCCAAATGAAGCCAGATTCAGATTGTTCAGAATCCAGACTGCCTTCATCCCTACTTGCCTTCACAGTGTGTATTTTTTAGCCTAGTCTATTGTCACATGTTACCTGTTCTTTACTTTTCTTGCATCACTTCATCAGAATATTTCCATCCTTTGGGATTAAGTTGAACTACTCCTGCTTCTTGTATTACAGCTACACCTTATTTTACTCACTTTATCCTCCTACATTACAGTACTACTTAACTACTACCAATCAAGTGTGTTCTTTATCTACAGACATACACTCACAAATACACACACACCTCTGCTTGTGTGTATGTCCTCTGTGCCGGTGGTTTGCCCGATAAGATGGTACTGGTTGAGTCTGGATCCGTCCTCCGCCACCACCACAGACCTAGCAGCTCCAAGAGTCCAAGTGTAGACCACCTCTGACACCGGATAGGCATCTGAGAGAGAGAGAGAGAGAGAGAGAGGGAGAGAGATGGCTTGTTCATTTTTAATATAGCAACATCCAAAATGCAAGTTAAAGGCTCCAAAAGCTACCAGTAATGTATCACAGTTAGTTTCGACCCTGTCGTCGCTCATATTATGCGCCCATGTGCTTGTGTGTGTGTTTGAGTGAGTGCTGGTGCAGCCTCTGTCTAGCACTTTTTGATTAGACTGCAGGCTTAAGGCCAAAAACCGAATTTTGCTTGCATGCCTGTGTGTGTGTGTGTGTGTGTGTGTGTGGGTGGAGATTTGAGTGTATTTTTGTTTAAACCACACTTCTGGGTCAGAGGTGAGCTCCTCTGTCAGCAGGAACCAGACCGAGTCAGATTAACCATAATGTGTTGCATCACACTTGTGATGAAACGCAGAGCACAAGCCTCTCCTGCTATTTCATTTATTCACGTTGAGTCCTGCACAAACACTGGACATCGACCCATCATCCGCCCCCCTAGAGAAGGCTAGAATATGGAAAGATGAGAGCTGTAACTCGCATGGAGAGAAGGATTCATCCATTTTAATTTTTTAGATCTGTAATCACACGTTTATCGTCTTTGTCTGTCACAGTTCAGCTTGACAGTCAGTCTCAGTGCGCTATTTATTAGAAAAGATGATAATTTATGTCATTTATTCACTGTTGATTGTGATTAGTGTCACCTGTTTCCAAAATCAGCCTCACGTCAAGTGTTTGACGTATTTTCGAAAAGAATTGGCACACGCAAAAACAAACCTTCAAGGCTGAGAGCAGGGAGGAAGCAGGCACTAAAAAGCTATTTGTGATCGTGTCAACTTACATAAGATTGGAAAAATATTGATGCAGACCTTAAAAACATGTCAGGAGTTGAAAAGCAGACAAGCTGAGGGGGAAATTGGGGAGATAAATTATCTGTTGAGAGGAAAAATAATGAGAGAGGAGGGCTGCGTCAGCCCACTTACAGTAGACGCTCGATTTCATTTCACATTTATTTTTTATTTTGATGCTGATGTTCTCTAAAGGCTACAATTTAATTCTGGGATTGGAAAGTAGCTACGCTTTCTTCTGCCATGACAAGCGCTGCTTTTAGGAGTTTAAGAAAGGAAAAACTTGAATGAAGGAGGTTGAAAAAGAGGACGTGCACGGACAAACGTATTTTTGTCACCTGGGAATTTCTGGAGGTGTGAAGTACACAGTTATGTACATTAAATATCTGTGAATAGAAGAGAGAACAAGCCAAAGCCGCATTAAAACATTTAAATGTTAACAACCTGTTGTGCTGATTGTCACAAACACTAATGAAACCTTTGGCCTGGCCTTGTGTAACGGGGTTGGGATTGTTTATTTCTGTCCAGCAGATGACATCTTGAACTTGAGTACTTTCATCCTGGGTGCTCACTTGGCAGCAGAACACCGGCGTACAATGCATGTAGCGTTTAAATTTGGGCGCTGTCGGGCCAAAGGCCAGGATCTTAATTGGAGGGTAGTTAGACTGAAATAAGGGATTATTGGTGAATTTCATTACGCAGAGGAAGAGCTAAAGACCTTGGCAGGCAAGACGGTGCACCTGTGCCAACTTTTCAACTGTTCACGCTTAATGCTTTACTGCTCCCGTCTTGTGTGTGAGGCGAGGGGAGCTACAAACTCATCACTTACTATACAGTAGCTCTACAGCACTCTGAGTAAAGCCGTCTGAAATATTCAAGGAAATAAGTGCAGAGGATTTAACAAACAACACAAATTCATATTCAGTGTGTCATACATGTTAATGTCAGCCCGGTATTACCACAGGGCTGGTTCCTAATCAGATTTTATCAGTATGTAATGAGAGCTGGACAATACTGAAATAGATAACCAACAATTCCTCATATCTAAACACCAAAATAGGTTGCTTGTTAGTATCTTCCAAAATGACCCGTATGACATTAATGAGCTTTTCTTGATCTGTCACCTCTGTGGCCAAGGTTTAGTTAGGTTTAGGCAACTCACACTACTTTGTTACGGTGTGTGAAAGCTGGTCCTGCATGCTAGACTTTAGGCTAACGTTGGCAGCTCCGATTGTTACGTTACTCGAGATACGGTTACGTTCCTCAAACAAATCGGTTTGTCATCCTAAAAGCCTTTTCTCCTGGAACGTTAAAAGTGAATCATACTGTTTGAAAATACAAACAAGTATGTAAGCTAGCAGGCCAAACAGGGCTATGTTAGAACAAATTAACAGTCTGATAATACAGTGCTGTTTCTTTATTTCCATGTCTTCCACATGAATGATTGACTGGTGAGGATGCTGACTTTTTACCTCAGACATGTAGCTTTAGCATCAGTCTTTTAGCATGATAGCGTGTATATTTAAGCCAGTTGTAAATATTAAAAAGTCAGCCGGAGACGGTGTTTGCAAACAGCTCACAAAGCCAATGTTAGCTTAATTAGCTAGGTAGCTACAGCCGATCAAATCTGCTAGTGACAAAATCGACAAACACCAGCTAGAAATGACAAGCTTTTTTTTGTCCACCTCAAGGTTTTTTGTCTTTTTTGCCTGTTTGTGGAAGAAAGTGGTAAATCTGCCACAGTTATTATTGTGAACTGCGTATGTGCTGTGCGAGAACGGAAAGGTTGACAGGCGTAGGGCTGAGGTTTAGAAAACGGTCATTTACACAAAAAAGTCACTTGTCAGGAAAGCATAAGCATAGGTTGTTGAACCAATGCTGTCATTTTTGTGGTAAAGACATTCCTGAGACAGCCACCTTTACCGCAGTTGGGAGACAAATTCACAGTTTGTGTACATGAAGTATCCAACAGGAATCAGGGCCATCTTTGGCTTTAGAACCGCTTCAAGTCCTGAACTGATGTTAGACTGTCGTTAAAGAGGAAATCCTTCCCCTGAAGATTCATTGACGTTCAGATCTGGTGACTGGACTTCTTTCTGCTGTTCATGAAAGTTTATTTCTGAAGAGCGATTCAGAAATTCATATCTTGGAATATGAAAGGCTCCGAGAAGGAGAGCAATCATAAAATGATTCACTACTACGTATGTTCAGCGGGATCATCGTGGGTTGAAGGCGAGACAGGCTGAGAGATGACTCATTAGACCATGTTATATTGTTTTCCCACTGCTCAGGTGTCCAGGTTTTGTGTACCTCACAGAATCATCTGCATCTTTATGCACAGACTCAGGAGGACAAGCTCTTTCTAAACATCCGCCTCGCTTTAAACATCAGCTTTAAATGACTAATCTTTTTTTCGATTATGGTAATCATGCGGTAACTTCACAGAAAGTAGTTTTCTTTAGCAACGTCGTTCTTCTGTCTGTGTAAGTTGGCGTCAACCTGTGGCCTTTTGCTGATGCAGGTTTGATGTGACTGTCACACTTGTCACGGTTTTCCAGACTGTTCATCACAGTTTTCTGCAAATGTGTTAGTCACTGCACGCTGTGGTTCAGCTCAACTCAACTAGCTTCTACAGTTTCTAACACATAAAGTAAGAAAGTGCAGCACTTTTTAGCTTCCATTTGTGTTGTTTAAAGAAAAAGGATTGCATCTTGAATTAAATGCTACATATCACTAGGCTCACCATTAACTGAATACCATAGAGTAACACTCTACTGCTATTTGAGAGCTGGATGGCTGAAGGCCAGCGGCTAAATTAGGACACAGGTGCTGTAGCCCAGAATAAGGGATTAGTTGCCCTTCACCAGAACCAACTTTAGAGCAGGCCCTCATGCTTTCAGTGTAAGATATATCACTACTGGAGGACACAAGACGCTAAGGAAGAACTCTGCTCACAGCTTCGACTCTAGAGGAATAATTGATGAGATTTGGTGTGGTTAAGCTACTTTTAAATCACTTGTTTCGTTATTTTAATTTCAATATAAATATTAATCGTAGTTGGACGGGCAGACACATAGCATAACAGAGATACATAATTTTCTAATAGAAATTTAATGGACAAGAAAACTGTAGTATCTGCATTTTTAGGAAGAAGTTCTATGGCACTGATTTCTGGGGTAAAATATTCAGCCTAAAAAGGCATAAAATGAAGGAATTATAACCTTTTTAACTATTTAAACCGTTTTTTTTTTCTCAACATCACTGCTGTCTGCCTCTGCAGCTCAACCCTCAACTATCAAATCATGACATCCTGAAAAAAAAGCAGGAGGGGATGGAGAGATTTGGTCGCTTTTTTTATTTATTTATTTATTTTTTTTTTTACATGGGATTAATTTTGCCCATTTTTCATTACACCGGATGTTGTCTCCTTTCATCCCCCACTGATGACAATAGTAAACAGTGGATACAGTAAAAATACTGTCCCAGATTACTGGACTAAAACAGTGTTTGTGTCAGGCCCTTCAGCCATTTTGTTTATTTTAAGAAAAGGGATTGTAGTCTTCTTTTTTATTTTATTTCTTGCTGTGCAGGTTTAACTACATTATCATGGTCAGGTGCAGCACATTTGCAGCAGTGTAACGCAGTATGTGCGGCGTCATGCCGCCTGAGGGCAAAGGCTAAATCAGGAGGTGGTCAGGTCAGACAGAGACACAGAGACGATGAAAGGAAAGATATTCCCCTCACTGGGACACGTCACCTTGTGAAAATGCAGTGTTGCCGTCAGTGCATTATTCCTATTATACACTTAAACCTCTCACCTGCAGGGCATTGCACCTGGTGCGATTAGGTTTGAGGTTGCCTTGGTCAAATGTGCTTCTCTTACATAGTGAGTGTGTGTGGACTGCGTCTCACAGAGATCTGGGGATAAGAGCCTCATCCTTTTAGCCCAAAAGGCCTCCGCGGTGTGGCATTTGGCCAGATCTGTCTTTAAATACCCCCAGGGCCACTCAAGTTTCTATACATGTCCTCATGCTGATAGGACACACAGACAAGCCGCCCTGTTAAGAAGGCATTGGGGAAAGCCCTTCTGATCACTGGCCTAATTAGGTGTTGGAGAACATGCAGTAATCTTCTCCTCTCTTCTCTCAGTAGTTGAAAGGGACGACCAGGGTTTTTGCTGCTAACTTGGTCTGGTATGACCATTAGCTTGTGGTGGCTAACGTTAGCACACTTATAAAATACTGCACATTACCAGGTCACTTTACTTCACTTGTGCTACTGTTACAATAGCTTAGCATTTAGCATTACACCATGATTGTCTCTTGTGGCCGCTGTTCAGCAAAAGCTACATAGTCTCGCTTTAAAAGTGAACTTGACAGTCGTGAAGTGAATGCAAGGAAAGCAAACTCAGCAGATAATGACTGACTCTCTGCAGCAGCAATCTGTCAATTACCCAACATTTGTCTAAAACGAGTCCTTATTGTTCTCTAAGTCTAGATTACACTTTTTACATTGGACTGAATATATAATAATAGCTGGGGGATTAGCATGCAGCCACGAACAAGATGAATATAAGAGCAGACATTCACAGCGGGGGTTTTTTACTCACAGCTGCCAAACTTGAGAGGGCAGGCGTGTGCATCCATGGGGAAATCCTCCAGCTGCATGGGGCATTCTGCTGATATGGTCAGTCTACGGCAAAACACATACAATATATCCATTAACACCGTCTTGCTTTAGCAGTCACCATTTTATAACTGACACATTCATTCAGTAGATGAGCAGCATGGAAACGCATGATTTAAGTCACTTATTTAAGCATCTTAGATTAGTCTCCTTTACACTCACTGTTTAACCTTTAAACATTTAACTGGGCATGTAGATCTCCTACACACAGCGCTGTGCAGTTACAGGAACAGCTTTGCTGAATCACCAAAATTACAGGGTACCAAAAACAATTAGAAGGAAGGTTGCTGCTTTACTATCTTTGCAATAATAACCATTAAACACTCTAAAAGAAAAGGGGATAAACTAAGAAGAGAAGAAGAGAGAGAGATATTCTGAAAACATACATTATTATTGCTTTTTTAAGACTGATTTGAGCTACTTTTCAATCAGCGTGAGCATCAAAAAATTTGTTATTTATGATCTTTTTCTCATAACAGTAAAATTACAGTACAGCTTCATGCATCACACTTTCAAGTGCAGTATCTCCCTCTCTCAGCAACACTAGTATTACAGCAGCAATACTGCCACCTAGTGGTCACAGAGTTTATCTGTTATTTATTCTAAAAGAGAGGGAAGCTCTAGTGGGGTTTTTTTTCTCAGTGAAGCTTGGGACAAACTCTTATGCAAATCCTTTTTTCATTTTGTTCTGCTGACAGCCAATCACCTGTCGATCCCGATCGTTCAAATACGAATATTACACATGATCTCTTAGCTCTAAGGACTTGAGTTGAAGTCCTGCTTCATTTAGACGCATTTGAATCATTCACACACACAACAACAAAAGCTTTTCACAATCATTCAAGACATTGTGTTGTCATTTTAGTAGGTACGTCTCCATGTCCTGAAAGAACTGCAAGATTAAGTAAAACAAGCATTCAAATCGAGCATACACACATCATAATTATTCTTGTGTGTTTTTTTGCACAAAGAAGACTTTTGAATCAGGTCTCTCTGGGTATTCTTGCTCCTTGCATGATGATAAACTGTAATACAGTGATATGATGATGATGTGGACTCACTGAACCTAATGGGCTGTGGTGTGGAAACCAGTTTCTCTAGCGCAGGCTTTTGTTTTCTGCGTTAACCATTCAGGCATATGAGCAACCTCAACATTACAGAATAAGGTAAATTATTTTTTCTTCACTGAGCTATATTGTAACCGTAATGATAAGTGTGACACCAAGATGTGGCAAAATCCTCTTTAGATCTCCTGCATGTCATGTGTACTTGCGGGAGATTTCCCCAATTGTATCATTGGAGTGAACGAAGCATAGCAAAGTGGGATAAGAGGCCACCTCCGGTCCCTACAGAGATGACTGTTTTGGGGCTCAGCTTGCTTTCCACATCAGTGCAGGATTATCTAATTGCATTATTGTGTCTAGAACAGCTGAAGGATTTTGCATGGAGGAGAGGAAAGGGTGTCTTTGGGATAAATAAACGAGAACATGGCTGTTGGCTGTTATACCATGTTCTAATTATTCATGTGGCCTTGCCCCATTAGCACAGATGCCTGTAAAGATAGTTGCTTTTAACTTTGGGTGTGATTTGTGCCGGAGAATCTGTCCCTTTAAAGCCAGAGTTATAATTTAAATACTGGGGGTAAAATAGCAGAATAATTCCCATGATTCTGTTAGTCTGGTATTAGTGTGGACTGAGCGGAAAGCAGTGCATCACAGGGGCAAAACCTCAGGACCAGACCAGCATGCGGACCTTCACACCTGTGGGAAATCTAAAGTTTCCAATACGCCTGACCTTGCAGAAAAGTCGAGCACTTGGACGACAAAGACAAAACAGAAAGGGCCGAGTTTTGAGTCCAGGAGCTTTATGCCGTATTAACCAGTGAGCCACCGCGCTGCACCATCTGTCTTTTCACACTAACAAGCACATTTTTAACAATCTCCCAACTTGTATCACTTACAGTCGGTCTCACGGGGGTTGGGGTTATATAATGTGCATCCCAAAAAAAGTTGTTAAAACGCAGGAAAATCAAATAAGGAACTGTCATTATTATGCAAATTGTCAGTATGGTAGCATGCTCAAATGATTAGATAGAAGGCCACCAGTCTAAAGGACGGCAGCTCAACTCTACCTAATGATGATGGTGTGTAATGCACTCACTCCCTGGTTATATTCAGGTTTCAACCAGCTGATAAAGCTGTACATGTTGCAGCCTATCTGGTATCTGGATGTAATGGGCCGCCATCGAGCCCGTGTGCATTAAGCTTGCGGAGTGTTGTGAAAAAGGGGGCACTTTATGAATTATCCATGGAGACAAATGCATAGAAATGTGCTCTATAAAGCCAGCCGCTCCTCCTCAGAGTAATGCTTTTCAAATGAGGCGGCGCCACAATCACATTTAGAGAGGGGAGCTTTCATCCACACCCACACATGATGTGTGTGAGAGAGGATGTAATGTTTGTAATGTGCACTTACATGACTGTGTGTCTGTGTCTGCTTACTGTAGTGTGTACTGTACATGCTTTAAGAGTAGTGTCTGTGTTGCACGAGTGCACTTGTGCATTATCTGAGCGAGTCCTATGGGGAGAACACTGTGTGTGTGTGTGTGTGTGCGCTTCCAGTAGCCATGAGTGTTTCAAATACATCTTTATTGAACATCAGAGGAAATAGTGTGCAGTTATATCAGGAAATTTGGAGATTTGTGCTCTAAATAATATGTTTTTGTTCATATTAGAAACGTGTGAGCCTCTTTAACAGCTTCTAAAACATACTTAACACTTTTTAAATCATGATCCTTCCTAATTTTATGAGAATGGCTTATTAAACATGTTTGAAGTCTCAGCTGTAAAACGTGGGTAAATGCAATGGAAATGCTGCTATGCAATGCTCTAATTATGACTGGTGTTGACTGTACTTTATACCAAACTTTATACAGAGAGGTTTAACAGGTCTAATTGATCCCAAACATAAATAATGTCACTATGTAGGCTAACATACTGCACATCTCTTTGTCTGTAATATAAACGTAATATATTTGTTGCATGCATAGCAGTCTTTTATGTTAATTTCCTTATTTTGTCACGGTCATCGATTGCGTTAAAGGGAGAGGTTGCCACTTTAATACTTTTCTACATACTATCATCATCATACATAATACGTCTACAAGCACGGAGAAAGACAGATATTTGAAGGAAAATGTTGCAGTGAGGAACAATGAGGAAGTAAAGCCAGTGTAAATAAAACACAAGGGTTAGAAGCATCATCGGGTATGGAGAGATAAAACACAGACTGTCACCGGTGCACATGTATTTATCTTATTCTAATGATAACAAGTGGCATAAAGAGAAACCAAAAAACACTGCTGTTGAGTTAGCTGTGACCTGCGAGTGCCCAGATGGCTGTGTGTGTTAGTGTGTGTGTTAGTGTGTGTTTATGCAGGAAATAAAACCAGCGCTGCCTGCGGTTAAGCTCCGCTGGTAATGACAAGCACAGTACTGTAACACTTGGACGATTAAAAGCAACCTACTGCTACTTCACTCCAACTGTGGCAGCGAATCTGATGCCATTTATAGATTACGTGGAGGCACCGGCTCTCATACACGTGTGCATAGATTTCCATAGTTCCATAGTTCACAATGAGGCTGCTTTTCATAATGGATGATCTCCCTCTGCAGTTTTTTCTTCAAAAATAAATCCTCCATTTAAAGAGACACGTCGCTCTGATGTTTACATTTCATAATGTCTCAATGTGAGTTTAAAAACTAAACTAAAAGAATTAGAAGAAATACCAGAATTTAAAGAAATACTTTGCTGTTTAATGTGCTCTTACTGTTATATAGACTTCAAATCTAATGCCTCTGATTGGCCACTGGGTGACGCTGTTCTCCTACAGTCTGAGTCACACACTGAGGGTTTCTATCACTCTATTTTCTCTGTGAGTTCAAAGCCGTACCGTGCATTGTGTCGTTTTTATGCGCTCTTAACAACCTTCCCTTCACTGACCTCCAACTAAAGCTGCAGGGCACATAAACGGGAGGTGTCCTCAACGCACTGAGGAATTTTGAGACTCAATACAGACATAGAAACGCTGCACCTTGAACCTCAGTGCTTGTGCGCCTCTCTGCGACTAGCGACATCTTTGAAATTCATGAAATATCGACAACCTTGGATACCAAAGGGGGTTTATAAGTAGGTTTGTAGTGAAGCAAACCCACTCATAGTTCTTTAATCAGTGTTTTTAAACGGTAAAGGGCAAAAGAAAACACCTGTTAGACGTGAATAAATAGAAAAAACAGCCTACCTCATAGTGTAAAGCAAAGTGCCGTCATCCTTCAGCCTCAGCAGCTTGTTGGGCGTGGTCATGTTATGAGCAATAGACTTCTTGCCATTAAGGAAGAAGGTGTCGGGGGTCCAGATGTTGCTGGCCAGCAGGTTGTTTAACGGCAGCATCTCCATGGGCCCTTTGAAGCACAGACGCTCGTCCTTCCAGCTCTGACGGAAGAACACGTCCATGGTATATTCCTGAGAGGGAAGGAAAAGAAAGATTTGGCTTTCAGAGAGTCCTAGTGGAAAATGAGCAACGAAATGGCAGTGAGAGGTAACTGTTTGGATGTCATGTGCTGTCAGTAAACTGCACGTTGCGCTCACTATAACAGCAGTTCCTCCTTTACGCCTTCATAAATCCACTAAGAGTTTACAGACATGGTGATCAAACACTGCAGTGGAGAAATCCATCATAAACTCGCCCGTGTGTGAAATACAGACACGCTTCGAGCTCAGAAAAAAACAAATGAACAAGAAACAAATACAATACTCCGTCCCACAGAATAATGACGCTGTTAGCGGACTGACATATAAGCTTTTATGGACCGCAAGACCATTCAAGTCTCCTGCCACATTTCATTAATCAATCAAGCGCCCCTGTCAATACTTTTTTTTCCAAGTCAATTATAGGAAAGTGGCAAGTTTGACCACTGCTGTGTCAAAGTGTGCCAGGGTGTAATAGGAGGTTTAATGAAAGAGGAGATTTAATGCATTTTGCTACGCAGGTGCCAGGTGGAAGTGTATAGAGAATGGATTAATGAAGGGATGAATCACTTGGAACAAGCTGGAATGGGCCAGCCACATTGCATTATATCTTAAAAGTTTAAGTCATCCACATTCATTTCGTCTCACTTACAAGTAACTCAAAAAAATAAAAGAGTCAGTCTTCAAAGACACAGCTAGGACCTGAGTGTGGAGCAGGAGCAGCGGTGCCCAGTCTCATGAAATGTAAATATATGTTTCGATCTAAAAATACCTGCAGTGGTCTGGATGGGCTTCATGGAAGTGTGTGTGTGTGTGTGTGTGTGTGTGTGTGTGTGTGTGTGTGTGTTTGTCCAGCTTAGCCAATCTCTCTCTGTGTATCTGTGGTGTTTGCTGCAGATGAACTCACCATCTCCGTGTCCGACACCGGGCCAAAGCTGGTGACAAAAATATTTGTCTTGATCTCCGTGACATTCTCTGTTGAGAGAGCACAGTTAAGAAACTTTGAGGTGATGAAAAGCATTATAATTTAAATGATTTTAATTGCACCAATAGGACTGATATTGGGGTGTTTCCTTAAATATTAGCCATCAACATCTTCCCGATATTTTGGGCGTTCTTCCCTAACCTCAGCCACATAAAACGTATGTTAAAACTGAAATAAAATTACATTTTCTGTATATGTTTTGTATTTTAGCTGCTCAGTGTTTTTCCTAGAGCTGCAGATAACCATTAGTTTCATCATCGATTAATCCACCGATTATTTTTTAGATTAACCGATTAATCGTTTAGTCCATAAAATGTCAAGAAAATAGCGAGAAATGTCCAAGGTGACGTCTTCAGATGTCTTGTTCTGTCTGACCAACAGTCCAAAACCCCAAAGATATTCAGTTTACAATCATATAAGAAAGAAAGGTTTGTTGCTTAAAAAATGCCTTAAACGATTAAGCCATGATCCAAATAGTTGCCGATTAATTTTCTGTCTATCCGCTAATCGACTGATAGTTGCAGCTCTAGTTTCAGAGGCTTTTACATCTTGACAAATATAATGGTTGCTTATACGTTTGGGGCATGCAAAAGGTCAAATTTAAAGATATAAAGAAGATATTGTGCGGTAAAATCAGTGTTCAGCATCATTGTTGGCATTTCAAAAGCCTGCATACAGAACAAACCAGTGCTTTCTCAGTATTCATATGAAACCACACGTGTCCAGGATTTCTCTCACTGTGCATTTCTTCTGAGGATGACGTGAGGAAGGTTAGCACATTATTTCTGTCATTTGTACCAGCAAAGCCAACAAAATCTCCTCTATGCATACAAATTTGGCCCTGGCGAGCTGGGATTGGTCGTGCTGTGGAGAGCAGCTTGTTGAATGCTGAATGAAGGCCTGAATGTTTTTTTCTGGTATGTATTTATAGGCCCTCTTGTCAAGGGTAGCAACCGTTACCAGGATGTGAGAGCAGGCTTTTCGCCATGACACATCAGGCATTCGGCATGAAAAAGCCTTGTTTCTTCCTACAAGTACTGTGCGTACGTGGGGAAACAAAGTGAGATGAGGACCCAATGTTATAAGGGACAAAATAAAGAGCTGGTTGGAAATCAGCAGTGTAAATGCAGTAAAGTGCCACGCCATTAGAGAACGAGGGAGTTGGGGATGGCGAAAAGGAAGAATGAAAAGCTTTCATTTCAGTAGCCTGTTTGAAAAGAAAAAAAAAATCCATCGTTGAATGGCAATTTGTCGGCTCTCAAGGTTATCTCCTGTTGCCAGGGTGAATAAAAGCCAACAGCACAGTGGATTCAGGCTGTGCTGGAGATGGCTTGATTGATTTACTCTCTCCCCACCAAGAGAGGAGCGCATGCATTCATGATCCTCGCCACAGCATCTGACAACATGTGTGTGCGTTCACCTTAGCTGACAGGAGAGCTAAATTTACAGTCTCTTCCCACCTCTGTTTCTCCCAGCATTTTCCCATGAATCAGTGCGTGAAATCACAGCAGGAAACAGGGGCCTCCCATGGTAAGAGTCCATGTTAGCGGGTTAGCTTAGCATGCTGGGAGGCTGGACTGTGGCATTGTGATATTAGAGTGAGTAGAGAGGCTCTGACTGTTGCAAAAAAAAAAGAGAAATGGGAGTAAAAATTGGGCCCCAGCAAACCTCCAAGCCCCGGCCGGAGCCTGTTGTCGTAACCGTCAAGGAGCCCATCCAGGATCCTGGTGAAAACTGTGCTGTTGTCGTTGGCGGCCGTCTCCTTCTGAGCCTCTGAGGACAGGCAGAGACTAGGAGAGGAAACAAGGAGACAAGAGTAAAGAGACTCTGGGGAGAAGCAACATCCTGGCGTTAGTTAAAAACTGCAGGACGACGAACATGACATGGTTACAGGGATTTATTAGCTTGCCGCATTAAGGACAGGCTTGTTGTGATTAATTATTGAACATAAGCACTGCTTACAACTACCAGTAGAGATAATTAAGGCTTTGACATGTGACCCAAATGTAAACAAATGAGCTCCCCCTCTGAATATGGCAAGAAGCAAGGCATTATGTCGTGAGGATGAGCAGCACATTCTCTGTGGACAGAAAATGAGGAAAATTACACTCTTCCTCTTCTTTTTCTTACAAAGAACACTGTGTTCACACCCAGGAATTACCAGGGAGAGACACAGGAGACAAGGTTACGAGCTGGATTTGAACATGTGATCTAAAAGCCATTGATCTACTCAGATGAGAAGCGCACTATTCCAGTGATTTACTGACAGCGTTGGCAAAGATCTTCTTTTGCTTTTCTTGAGTGCAGGACGGCCACTTAAGCAGTGGTGTAGCAGAGTGCAGCTCGGATAAGCGATCAATCAGAGAGGAGGGCAGAGCTGGCAGGGATCCTCAGCCAGATATTATCAAGATAATATTAAGATATTTTGCTTTTTATAAGAAGAGAACCAAAGCTATATACTTTAAGGAGCTTTATTTAAATAGCACTCCACTTTAAAGACTTTTTTTCTAAATGCTTTCAGCAGCTGTTCCACACATGTTTAGCTCTTAGTTTACCTATTTTGGCATCCACACAGGAGCAGGAGGGAGAGCACGAGCCTTGCCATGACTGAGATTCTGCTCACTTTGTTGTTCAGAGCTGTAACACACGTCCACATGCAGAAAGAGACACAGAAACACAAGGACAGAATTGCATCACAAAAGCACCGAAATAATGTTTGTTTCAGTTCCCTCTAAATAGATTAAACTAAAAAGGTCTAGCAGTCCTAATAAGGCACCAACTCACACAAAGAAACTCTTTACCCCGCTGCACACAGAGGCAGACCTTTACAGGAATCACTAAATCACTCGGTGGGACAATCTCAGCTCAATGAGGCTGCAATCTGCAACTCTTTGACATCCAGAACATCACAGTCCTCCAGGCTGGGCTATCGTGAAGAAAAGACACGTGCATAGGGGAATTGTTTTCTGCAGTGTGATCCCCATTGTGTAAAGCTTCCACTGCGTTTGAATCCAGCGCATTACAATTCATATACGGGCCACCCTCCACTTCCCCTTCCCCTTACCTCTCCACCACCATCACATTTTTCCACTCTCTCTCCATCACCAAAAACATGAAACTGAATTCCTATTCCTGTTTGCCATGCTGTATCTAATTATAAAAAGCCAGAGGGGGAAAAAAGAGGGGGCTACCTGAACGCAGGTCCATCACCACCAAGGTTTATTTCTTTGGCTTTTCCCCCCCAAACAGCGACTGGAGGCTGGGGGTCTCCGTCGGCGGTGTTGAATCTGGACGATCACGGGTTCAATCCCCGTGTCTGTCGGTTGTCTCCCCTCCTTCTTCTCCTTAGCTTCTCCACCATGGGCTGTTTCTGCTCTCTCTCTCTCTCTCTCTCTCTCAGTCAGCGGTCCCCCATCAGGTGGTGTTGTAGTAGTCTGTCTGGTCTTCTATAGGCTACACCGCCTTCCTCCCTTCAGCGCCTGCTGCACCGCGTCTCCTGCTTCGCCTCCAGAGGTGTTGCAGCAGCGGCAGCGGCAGCAGCATCACACGGGCTGCCTCCTCGGTCTTGTCCGCCAGCCTCGGAGGAGACCGGAATCACTCCACATTTTTTTTTGTTTTGTTCCGTCTCTTTCGCCGTACCGCCTATAAGGCTACTGCCGGTGCGAGAGAAAGAAGTGCTGCAACAGAGGCTAATAATTTTATAATAGGTGCTCCCCATTGGTGGGTTGGGAGGAGGAGGCGCACTGGCAGTGCAACTGGAGGAGGAGGGGGGAGTCAGATGTTAACAAAACCAGGAGATCGCAGCAGAAATGACGCTTCATCTATAAGTGAGGCAATTAAAGCAGCACATAGGCAAAAGGCTGTGTTTCATACAACTGAACTACTGTTTATGTCGGTTTGGTCAGTTGTATTTGTAGGCTGCTGCTAGGCCTTTCACTTTGAGTGGCAGAAGCTGGACATTTCAACCATTCATCCATGACTTTAAGTTATATTTCAACCATTTAAACGCGACTTTCAGTCAGCTTTTTCAACCGTTTCATAGTTTTAGCTAAGTAGCTAATTTCGACCATGTATCCGATACAATTAACGCTATTTCAGCTAATTATCCCTTACTTTTAGCCATCAGTTTAGACTTCTTAGTTTTCACTCACTCTCTTATTTCCATTTCATCTAACCCGCTGAGCTGCTCTACATTTTCTTTTCCAGATACCCCCTGCCAACTGCAGAAGTACCCAGTGTGGTACCTTGGCTGGGAATCACTGGCATATACAACCACAACTTGTTTTTGTGAGACTTGACGGGCTGGATAGCCACAGAGAGACCACGAAGAGTTAGCGAGTGAAATAATACAAAACCTGCAAGAAGCTCGGTTATCTTGTTGTGAATGTGCATACTGTAGATTCAAGTCCTCCTCAATAAAGCCTCAAACCCAAGTTGTTATCGTCCTGGCGGTTGCCATAAGAGGGTAGCCGAGTACCACGTTTCGTAGACGGTAATTAGTGTCTTGATATTTAACCTCCCTCCACTTTTAATTTTTTTTTTTAATGTGGACGGGAGCTGCAGCCAGGAAATGTTAGGAAACACCAGTGTGTCCCCCCAAGCCTGATTTCAGCACCACGTCTGGTGCGGACAGCTCCTGCAGAGTGACGACCGGTTGGACAAGTGTGTGAGTGGAGGCAAACAAACATACAGGTGTGTGTGTGTGTGTGTGTGTGTGTGCAGATGAGAAGGTGGGGGTGAAGGGCTCTCCCGGGGGAAATCCACCGCCTTTCAATATTTGCCCTGCAGGCATCCCACTGTTTCAGATTCCTGCTTTACTTGCAGGCTGCAGACCCGGGTATAGAAAGAAAGCCTACAGAAGCTTTATAGGCTGCAGACCACACGGATCAATTCACCCGCACAACAAACCAGGCAGGGTCAAACCAACAGAAAAACACCTTGGAGGGCTAATAAACGTCTTCAAGTCGTGAATACTTGAAGCCTAAAAAGGGATATCTTAAAGGAAGGAAATATTTCCAGATAATGTGTGTTATATATTAATAATCACCCTCCTGTTAATGTGTTAATTGGCTAAAAGCTATTTTATCATTAATGCTGTCATCCCCCGTTTCTTTTCAGGAATGCTGTTGACGGAAACAAGAAGTTGTTCGCCATCTATGACACGAGGTAGGAAATGTCACAACATCACACACACTTTCATTAATGAGCGTCTCCAGCTGTGTATGCGCACGTGTATGCGCACGCGGTCCCAACTACCCGCGGAATTCCCGACGAGTTCAATATTTCTCAACCTAAATAATTTATGTTAGTCTTACATTTTAGATGAGGAAGAATAGGTCCTTCTTGGCGATTAACAGGCTAATCAACCACAGTAATCGATTAATGGGCTGATAAATGCAGCCTGTCCCTCCTCGATACTGTTAAGGTCCCGCCATTTTTATAGGAAACACAGGGGAAGGGGATTGGCGCAGACGACGTGAGGAGCACTGTAAAAAAATGTCAATTTTAACAAGGCAACTGGTGTAAAATGATGTATTTCTTCGTGAGGAAAAATCTATTCTGATTAGTTTTTGCCTGTTTTAGGAACTTTCTATCCAAAAGAAAATAATAATAAGGCAAAGTGGAGAAGGTTAATTACTTAACTAACAATTCAATTATTTAAATTATAAACTAAAATAAAATACAGTCTTGAAATAAAATGTTAGAAAGGGGCATTTTAGTGGTTTTACTCATGAAGTTGTCACGGGGAGTATAACGTTCTCTTTGGCTTTTAAAGTCTGAGAAAATAACCCTGATGATGTCATCAGAAATTACCCTGGTGATGTCATCAGAAATTACCCTGGTGATGTCATCTGGGTTGTCTTGAATTGGGCTTGAGACTGGAGACCGAAAGTCTGCATTACAAATCTGAGATGTGGAGTTTGAAAGACTTGGGCAATTACTATTTTCAGGCAGGGTCTAATGACAAAGATGCTACAGAGTTGCATCATGGGAATTGTAGGATGCAGCGTTTATGGAGCTTGACAGGACTAAAAGTCAGGCCACCTGGTCCCCTGCTTGTCTTGTGAGTCCCACAACTTAATGAAAAGTGCATTGCTAAAACACCCACATGCTACCAACTTAAAAACAGACCCCAAAAAAGATAATTGAGGAACAGCTGAAGGATTAGAAAGAAGGTAATTTGCATTAAAAAGAAGGGAAGCTTGGCACTTTCACTGCTCGGATATTCCCCTCACATATCTAAAACTAAAAACCCTGAATGTGCACAGACTGTACTGCAGCTACTGGTGGGTATTATTTTTTTACAGTGTGTAAGTGTTGGTCTTCGTCTCTCATTTGAACGAGCCGAGTGCCTTCACCGCCACCACCACCACCACCACCAGCAGCAGCAGCAGCAGCAGCAGCATCCCTGTGCACCCTCCTCATCAATATGCGCTTCAGCTCCTGAATGTAAGAGCCTCTTCTTCTTCTTGCACAGTCAGAGACGGCAAAGAAAAGCGGAGCCAGTATCCACGCCGGGGAGGCGATGTCAGCCCACATTTCACATCCGACTCCATCCACAGCACGCTGCTGACTTTTACCCCCCTCGTGCGACTTTCTCCTTTTGGGCAATCAATGGATTTACTCTGATTTGAAGAGCGTCCGGAAGCGTCTCGACTGTTGATTGGGGGGCTCTCTGCTGTTGTTGTGGTTGTAAACAACGAAAGAGGAAAAAAGAAAAGAAAATAGGAAAGGGGTGATGTTTGCTTTGCGCAGGGTTCGTCAATTTCGCGTCTTGTCCGCACTGGTTATCGGTTCGATTGTGTGTTGCGCGAAAAGGTGAGTGCTTTTGTCATTTTGGTGAAGTCAAGGTTATTGCCCCGGCTGATTGATGCACGAGTCAAGGAGGTGTTTTTCTCTCTTGTTTTTGCTGTAATTTCAGCGTCAACGAACCGGGCAACATGTCTTTCGTGAAGGAGACGGTGGATAAACTACTGAAGGGATATGATATCCGACTGAGGCCGGACTTTGGAGGTACGTGCCGCATTTATTTACCCCCTTCCTTTAATTTCCCTTCACGCCGTAGGCAGGCAGCTTTATTTTTGGCGCCATTCACAGTGTTGTGGTCAGGTGTAGAGGTGTAGGCCTATATCCATATTCTGCTGTTTAACCTCTTCCAGGGGCCCCTGTTGCAGTCGGGATGAGCATAGACGTGGCGAGCATAGACATGGTGTCAGAAGTCAACATGGTGAGTGAATTTACATCACATACACGCTGTTTCTCTGTGTGTGCTGGACCGCATAATGCATTGCAGCCCTGTCTCTGTCTCTGCGCACATGCAGAAATGTATATATTGGCACTCATGCAGCGTGATTTCCTAGTAGGAAGTGCTGATGTAAATCCAGTTTTTCCTTTCAGGCCATTATGTGATGCTGAGATGGATGGGCTGGGTTTCCTGTAAGCAGTAAAACATCTTTATCTCACATGCTGCCAGTGCAGTGTTACCTTACACACACACACACACACACACACAGAGTGCTCAGCCTATATATGGGTGTAAAAAAAAATAAAAATAAATCCAGCTTCCTGCTCCTGTTTTTCCAACAATGCTGATCCTCAGACAGAAGCATCGACTCACTTAGAGGATAAAGCTGCTGCAGTGGTTTCACAATCAATACAGTCCACAGCAAGGAAAACGTGCACTGGGTAACGTTGGACTTAACTTTGCTTGTTAACCTCTTGAGCCACAGTTAACAGTGCTTCAGGAGCGTCCACCCAGGAGGCCCTCTGAGCAGACAGCTATCAGGGAGCTCTGATTGGATTTGCTAATTTGTGAGCTGGATGCTGTTTGCCCCCGTGTTGACACGAGTACCCACACGCAGGAAAGTAACTTCAGGCTATTGTATCTTAAAATATCACATGACCCACATTGCGCCACTGAAAAATTGGGTTTTTAAGGCTCCGGCACCAGATTGAATGACCCCTTCAGGTGGAAATGATCCGTAATTGGTTTGGATCCAGGCTCAGAAAACCAGAGAGCCACAATCGCTGATTTCCAGATCAACACCTCTGCTCTGACACCATTCATGGGCCATTTCCTGTGTAGGTGTAACCATTATGACTTATATTAGAGATGATGGCCGGTGAGCCCATGTGCTTTCGCAACAATACTAGTCACTTGATAAGGAGTCAAACTCAGGTAAGCCTGAATATAATGTCTGTTCCTTATTGACCAGATCTGCTAGAGAGGAAAGAGGCTAGATTTTTACTGCACCATATTGGTACATTGTCATTATTTTTCTGGTGGGAGGTGTGAGTGTGTGTGTAGGTGGGTGCTGATCAATACTAGTGACTCAGTAATGTCTTCACCTGGCTTTGACTTTCCAGCTCATGCTCTGGCCTGTTCTTTGACATTTCAATACAACTCTCAAAGCAAACCTTTCTCCTAGAAATTACATTTATATGCTACTAATTTATTTTGCCGAATATGTTTAGTAGGAAGTGTAATTGCTGCCCGGATTATATTTAGTGGCAATGGGTTTTTTTTTCTAGCGAAGGAAGTGCCACCTTTTTCTACCCCACGCAAGTCGTAGGGAGGTGGTAGGGACAGATGGAGGACGTATACAAAGTGCAGGAATTTGTTTCTTGACTGGTTTTAGGCAACAAAAGCACTTTGGTTAAGGTGAGGCAGAGGTTGTGGTTTGGATGGTGGCGTTTCAGATCACTTTTACGATTAATCGATAGTGGATTGGCAGAAAAATGATTGGCAACTGTTTTGATAATAGATTAATCGTTTTTTCCAGCTGTGAGGATTTGCTGTTCTTTGTCTGTAATTTTGAGGTTTTGGACTAAAAACAAGCAATTAGAAGACATCAACTTGACATCAGATTTAGGACATTTTCATTTTTACTCTTTTCTAACATTTATTGCGGTGTACTTGTTGATATAGTCATTGTTATTTTATTGCTATTGCTTAATCCTTTAAACCTTATGTTTTGTGGTCCTTGATTATTCTCTTCATAGTTTATTTAATCCATTATACTGCAAGTCTCTTATATGTTTTATGCTCTATGTGGTGCTGCTATCTTGGTCAGGACACGCCTGTAAAAGAGATGTTTTAATCTCAGTGAGGCCCTCTCTTGGTTAATATAGTTATATATATATATATATATATATAATTTACAGACCAAAGCCTAAGTTACTGTAGTTTCAGGCCTACCGTTGACTTTTTCAATATTTAACCAAGTGCTGTGAGTGTAACTGTAACAGAATGGCAATCATACAGTAGTTGCTACAAGCAGATACAGTTGGAAAAGCACATAAAATATGTATGTTTTCCTCATTATGACATCAGATGGCATTATGTTTCTCTCGAGACGTGTTCGCAGTTTCAGATTAGTAGTAATCAAGTGTAATTTATAGGTGACAGTTTCCTAAAGTTACATTATTATGGGACTAGAAATCTTAGTCGTGAATGTCTCATGCGGTGACAAAAGTGACAAAGTAAAGCACATTTGAAATAATACAACCCTATTGTTTTAGCCTGAGCCTTTATGATCCATGTTTGCCAACAGTTCAGTTGCTAACATTATCCAGCAAGCCAACTAGGCTAATTCTCCACAGAGCACATGAAGGCAGCTGATCAATCAGGGAATCAGACAGCTGAGATCACACTTAAACTGATAATTAATTAGTTCTATTTCTCATCGCCACCAGTGCACCGGGGGACCGCACGTGGGCATCTGCACTTGTTAGATGGACGGTTCCGGGCTGATACCCAGTGTTGAAGCCAAAACAAGACCGGTCAAGCTGTTTGTTATTTTTCGCACCAGCGTTTGACATTTGGTGGACGCTTTTCATCCAAACGCTGGGACCGTCTGCGGTTTTAGCATGGGGAGGGGGATTTCTCCAGCGGGAGATGGATAATGAGCGCTTTTGTTCTGACAGTCGCAGTGCCATGCGTTTATCCAGTGAGCAACACTAAACAGCACGGCCCAGATAAATGCTGCTCTGTCTCTGTTTCTTTTGTGAGTTGTTAGGCTCCATCCTGCATTCATTTCAATACAGCTTCAGCTACTAAATCCACTCCACCAGCCTGGTGGAATGACCCACAGGCATAATTGGGGAAACTAGTTTTAAAAGTTGAGGGTTTTTTGAGACAAGTAGTGCTTGCTGTGCTAAAATAAGGGCCTGGATCATACTCAGCGCGTTCTACCAGGAGCACAGATTTGCAAAACAATGCTGCCAAATGTTAGGCTTCATGTGACGTTCTCTCCCATGCACAAAGACAAAAACAGAACGGTGCAACACTGTATAATAAAGTGCCTAAGGCTCGTTGCAGTTTGCGAGTTAAGGTCCTTGTCCTGCAGCTTTAACGTGGGTATGCGAGATACAAAATGTTCTCACCACTGCAGAAAACCACGAGAAAAAAATGTAAAGAAAAGGTTCATTTTCATTTGAAGTGTAATGGTCAAAGAACATTAGAGGTTGCAGATAAATCAGTGCAAGGCATCGAATGTGGAGGTGACGATTGAGGTGAAGGGGAAGCAAATGAGGGCGAGTCAATAGAATGATCTCGCATGCATGTGAATGTGCAGATCTGTATTGGAGAGAAGACTGATTGATCCTTGTAATGGGTTGGAAAAAAACATTTCCTCCGATGCTTAGTCTATGCAGGTCGAAAGGGTAAAGCACTATATTAGGGACTGTACACAAATTATTAGCGGGGAGGATTACGTCATTTTAGTTTTTACTGAAGGAATGGTGGTCTGAGGTTTTTGGGAGTGCAGAGAAAGGCATCACTCCAAATGTATATTTTAGTCTTCCTTGTGAAAACCTGGCACCTACATTACCCACAATGCAACTCGAGATTCAGGTGTGTTATGCTAGTAGTGGCTAACGTATCCCTGAGCCGCTAGCTTCAAGCAGAAATGAGGCGAAAAAACTCACTTCTTTCTAACTTCACACCCCCAGATTTTATTTTCATTTTCAAACTTGTAGTCTTCAGCCCCAACCGACGCTGACTCAAGTGACATCACTTGAGGCAATTTATTAGATGTCGTGCAGCTCCCTCTGGAGCCACAAAAGGCTTTATACAACTTTTTTTTTTTTTTTTGCATATGCAGTAGTACTCCCCAACACCTGGAAACAGACTTGGTGGAATTCTCCTTTAATATATTTAGGTTTAAATTAGATTACATCTTAAATTCTTTATGCTATTAACACCCCAGTAATTTGTGTACAGTCCCTTCATCTTGATATTGATGATTACTTCCAAAGTGGACCTGTGTGTGTTTGCTGCCTCACACTATACATTCTCCAGACCCCTATACCGTGCAGACCTCCACTCTGGTTTTATTTGATGTGCAGTGGGAGTTAATTTCATCAATCCACGCCAGAGTCGAAGGTGGTCTTTGCAGCGCTATTAGCCCTGGGAGTTTAACTGGACATGACACTCGGGCAAACAGCAGATCTACAGACCCTGAGACATGAATAGGAGCGGAGAACTATAAGATTTATTGAGTGACTGAGCGAAACTGAAAAGAGCAGAGAAAGCCAGGGATCGAAGATGTGAGAAATCCAAGGAAAGAGGCGGTGGCAGCTGATCGAAATACCCTACAAGACAGCAAGTGAATAAGGCATCTGGCTCGTCCAAGAATCCACCTGGCAGGGCAGGTCGACTGAGTCAGTTACTCCGACGCCTTCGCAGAGCGCGAGCTCCTGCACCAGCAGATGCTGAAGCGTCTGAGAAAGGCGCACTAATTACCTCTCAGGTTTGTTTGTGGTGTGCCGGGGGCCTCCGCTGATGAGAAACACATAGTAGGACAAGATCAGAGCGAGGCAAAGTAGATTATGTGTGTGCTGAGGCAGTGCTTACTTGGAAACTAGTTGTTCACTTAAGAGTGGGTCACTTTAACAAAAAAATTTGTCACTTGTTTGTGCTGTTTTGCAATCCTACTCAGAGAGGGGAGCTTTTTAAAGGTTTTTTTTTTGGTATAATGTAAGTTATGGAGGTGGAAATGGAAGTATTGTGTTTGCCTGCATTTAAAATGTTTTGAAATACTGTTATTAAGAAAGTAGCAAAATAAGAGCACAGTGTGTAGGTGTGTTTTCATCATCATGACCTCCTCTTGCAGAAATGGACAAACAGGCGTGATTCTCTGTTGCAGTAAGAGCTATCAGAGCCTTTATCCCAGCCCATTATCTGTGCTCTCGCTAAAGTCATCATCATATCGGGAAATTAAATTACGGCACAATGAAGGTAGAGCTGCAGCACACAGGGAACCGGTCTGCACTGTGAATGTAGTTGCAGTAACAGGCTGAACAAGCTAGTCATCCATACACCCACGGCTGCGTGTGGGTGTCAAAAAGAAAAAAAAAAAATCTGTCATTATGGAGAGGTGAAGAGATCTCTTTCTCCAAATGTTCCTGCTGCCTGGTTTGTTTTTTAGATTTTCTTTTACAGAAAATAAACTAGTTTAGCAGTAACACAACAAGCCCACAAACCAGCTCCTCTTTGATTTGTTTGTCTTTTTTTCATTACTCAGCTTGTTTAAATGTCTAGATTTCTGTTAAGGTGAATTAAGTTTCAAACGCAGTCACCAGCGTAAGGACGTCCACGTGCTGTACACTCTCTCGGAATCAGGTGTTGCCAATGCACAAACTGTGTCACCCTAAGTATTTTATACAAGGTCTTCCAGCCATGCAAAAAGAGCATATCTTTTCTCTGCGCTCTGAGTGTGGCTTAATATACTCCCATGTCTTTTATCCGGCATCCGGCTTCCTGCCTGATGGAATGTAATTGGCCTCAGGAGAGAGCGCGCTGTAGGATGAAGTGATGATCGCTGAGATTTGGAATAAGCAGAGAGGGCACTTCCTGGTTTGCAGATTTGAGGGGCCCGTTCTACTGACTCTAACTCTACAGTCATGATAACAGCCTCGCTCTGAGTCGCGTACACCTTTAAGACACTGCAGGTATTGGTCCGGGGAATCTACAATTGACAGGCGCCGGCCTCGTTTCCTTTTTCGGTGCCACTCAAGCAGCCGTTATGTTGGAGCAAATAAAAAGGGGGCAGGTAAACTACCAACTGGTTTTACGACGGGGGTTATTGAGAAAGCCATCGGTCAACAGTCTGATTCTACTTACTGTAATGGATAGGGCAGATATATGATGTTTAGGAGGGAGCGGAAAGACCCCTGCAGAACTAAAATGGAGGAACACGACACCCTTGGCTAGACTTAGAGTAGTAGAAGGTCAGGAGAAATCAAGCCATCCATATTTATTACAGAGTTATTAGTAGAGAGATGACAGTAAATGTGGTTGGAGAGATGCTCCGGAGCATCATGTGCTTGCTATGCATGAAAAAATCGAATTCTTAAAGAATCAAAATCTTCAAGGGTAAGGACATGATATACACCAATAATAATAATAATAATAAAAAAAGATAGTGTTCACTTATGTCACAGTGGCTCTGTTCATATAAGAGAAAAATGTTTTATTTGTACGTTTGTTCCCTGTCTTTCGCTCCCTCTTTCCTTGTTATGAGGCCATACATCATGAGATATTAGACAGTGAGCAAATTATCCTATATATTGAAGGCCAACACTGTCATTTGGAGGAAAAAGCCCAATTCAATCACCTCCCCGTGTTGGCTCTCAATAAGGGACAGAGCTATTTTTACCATTCTATAGCAGCAGGAGGAGGGGGACGGGAACTCGCTGAGGGATTCCCCCGCACTGCGGTGATATACCACCTCAGGGCCTTCCCGAGGGAGAGCGCCGAAATTACATTGAAGTGACTCAAATTGCTTGACTTGAATGGGGGTTCATATGGAGTACACGGTGACAAAACGTGAAGTTTAGCCGGGGAAAACTTGCAGAGCTGCGGCCATTTATTTTTCATGTCGCTGCTGAGCGTTGAGCTTTGATAATGTGTCAGACGTAATGATGGTGATTCTGTCTTTTTCAGTTTATTAACGCATTTACTATTCAGTCCTATTGTGCAGCGGTCTATGACGATGAGCTAGCTGCAGCATATGCTGGGGACAACAGAACATATGCCATGTGACGAACAATGTTAGCAGGATATTTCCTAGATACTGGCGGTATCACGACGTAGCAGTCAGTATGCTAGCACTGCAGAGAGAGAGAGAGAGAGAGAGAGAGAGATTAAATTAATATGGGTCAGGTCACAGCCAAAACTCTGCTTATCTGAATTCTCACACACCCTGAGTAAAAGTGATTATCCAGTCGAGTTAATTGAATAATTGAGGCTTGCTGGAAATCATTTCCACTGGTCACCGTCATTATCTCTGCTGAAAACATATGCTAATAACCAAACAACAGCGGTAAAGCTGCGCGTATTGGGAATTCATGTGTTGTGGGAAATGGGACAGTCAGTCGTCAATAATTCATAATCCATAGTCCTAGTTTATAGACAAATATCAGCCCACCTCCCTAAAAGAGAGAGAGAGGGAGAGAGGAAAAGAAGTTCCTGGGCAGGTGATGCAGAGCTGCCCTCGTCCTCATCTGAAATTCAATGTGATTGTCTCCATGCAAGATTGGCCGCGTGTTTGTACAGGCTACATGGTTAATTTAAATCATTTATGTCTTGCCGCTCGCTGGGCTGCCCACCTGCTGATACCTCTGGCAGGAGATGGAAATGCATACCATACGCGCGATACTGCTCAGGGAGAGAAGCGATGTGAGGAGGGTCAAAACAAGGCAGCGTAAAAGACACATTTGATGGAGAGTAATGTTACAGTGGTAATGGAGGAGAGGGGGGATCCAAGTCTTCAGCACTCATTCTTGGAGCAAATTCAAGGCTGTGATCAGTTTAATGGCACTATGACTGATGACACTTTTTGCCCTTTATGTCACAAAATCCTGGAAACTGATGAGGATTTATTTTCTCATGTGTAGGAAGGAAGTTTTTATCAATAGATTCATACATTCTCGAATCACTCACGAAGCTGAGCAATCCATCCACCGGAGCTGTACGTGCTGTGCAATCAGAGAAAGAGAGAAAGTAGTCCCTGCTACGTCACGGCTGGATTAACCTGCAGCCACAAAAAGAGTCGACCCCTCTTCCTCCCACTCCACGTGCATCGTGTCACTTTCAAGAACCGATTAAGTGCAGTTTACACAACAGACTACACCAGTAGCTTAATTATGTGTTGCCTACAGCCCCAGAACCCAACCACAACTGTGTGGCAATTGGGATGTGATCGTTTTATTAAACACAAATGTATTTAGGACTAGGTAGGACAAATATGCACTATTTGAGCATAATATCAACTAAAATAGTAGTTACAGGACTCAACTGCTGCGTCAAGCGGGTCCTTCTTAAACCACTCTGATTTATAATGTTACCATACAGAGACAGATTTTTAAAAAGAATGGTCATACTTGAGTTCATGCATCCAAGGATCCTACATTTCCCATAATGCAACTCTATGTTGTCTTTCATCAGGCCCCCTGCCTCCAAAATGGCCACTCTCAAACCCGACACCCAAGCTTCCTGTGAAATATTTTGGGGTTTTGCCGAGCAGAATCAATAATTAAAGGGGTACTCCAGCCATTTAGTAGTTCAGTTCGATTAAGTCGGGAGACTCACAGAAGCCAGATTACAGAAAGAATAGTCAAAATTAAAGCATCTTTTCCTGACTTTCAGTCCTGAGTGTGGCTCAAGCTCCAAAAAATGCTGAATCCTACAATTCCCATAATGCAGCTCAATTAAACTCAGCAAAATGGCCACTTCTTTCAAACCCCACATCTCCAGTTTGTAGCGCTGGCTTTCTGTATTACCTTGTGACATAATCATCAAGGGTTATCATCTTCATCAATAACCCTGATGATGATGACGAGTGTAGTGTAAACCGAAGTGTTAACATGGAACATCACAACATTGTCCGCTGATTATTCTGGTGTGTGTGTACTCATCATTAATGTAATTTTAAGGAAAGTCATCTCCTGCCACACATTCCTCAAGGGCTGCATCTAACGATCATTGTTATTATTGATAAATCTATTGATTAAACAGTTTAACAACAGAGGATAGTGAAAAATGGCCCACGTCAAGTTCCTCGGAGCCCATCAGGTGACTTCTTAAGATTTCTAGTTTTGTCCAAACAAAACAGAGAAGAGCAGCAAATCCTCACGTTTGAGAAGCTGGAAACGGAGCGTGTTTGGTATTTTTTGCTTGATAAATGAGTTGACTATCAAACCTTTATGTCGATCAAAATGATCTATTGATTATTTCAGCTCTACATGCCTTTCAGAGGAAGTATAAACGTCTAACAAAATCCCTGAATGATGTGGTTTGGAGTACAGAAAACAAAAGCTAACGGCTATCTTAATACCAGATTTTTAAAATATTCGTTTATTTCTTCCTACTGAATGGCTCCATCGTTTGGGGCTGCGGATACCAGACAGGCCATAGTTTGGTTCCACCACCACTATACTGTACATTTATGGCTCAGTGCCAGTGCTTTTTCCTTCTCATGCTGTGTGACCAATCTGGATCCTGTGCTGACTAAGATCTTCCCTGTTCAGATCTCTGCGTGCTAACCAAACATGCAAAACATATTCATTAAGCATCGAGTTTTAATAAATGAAAAATGAACATGCAGCCAATTGCCTGAAATTGCATGACTTTATTTAATTCTATTCTGCAGTGATCTTGTGAAAATAAAGTGTTGTCTAAGTATTAGTAACGCAGTGTTGAGGGCGTGCAAAAAGACAAATAACCACTTTAGTTATGTAACGTTTTTTTGGGAAGCCGTGCTCACTGCAGTGGCCGTTTTAATCTTCATTTTTTTTGTTTGTGTTTGGTGTGAACCCGAAAGCCGCAGCACCAACAGACCACACCAACATGTGTGCCTTCACCGGTGCCAGCACGGTGCGGGCTGGTTTCATTTCAACGCCACAGCGGGCAGAGGGGAGATCATGGCATTGCCCTGAGAAAGAGAGAGAGAGAGAGAGAGGTGCAGACAGACGGAGATAAAAACAGAAATAGAGAAGAGAGACTGTTAGCTTGGGTAAGTGGATTATGTGATGTGGAAGGAGGGAGGGAGGGGCTCTGTCCTCTATCTCCGCTGCCGGTTCTGCTCTGGTCAAATACTACTTGAATCAAGGCAAAACAAAAACATGTACTTCAACTTACACAACCATCCTAAAAAAATGTTTGATTTCACAGGACTAATAGTACCCTCATGGCTGGCCTTTAGGTGCTTCTTGCCAATGCTTGTTTGGCGTAGCTGCCAGATGGCGAGGGTTTGTTACACAGAGAGACACAAAGAACATCAGAAGCTCACATGTTTGCAAACACTTGAACGATTTAAAAGAAAAGCAGTAATTAACTCAGCCGTGAAGCGTATTTGTACAGCGTCGCTCGAGCTGGTAGCCATCAGCTCAGCAGTTTGATGACAACATTTTATTCTGAGAACATGAATAGTTTGAGATCTGATTAACTGTAGTTTCTTGCTTTTTCTGTTTCATTTTCTGTTATATAATTTTAAAGTGAGTATCTTTGAGGTTTCTGACTGTTGGTTAGACAAAATAAGTGATTTATCGTCTTGATTTTATAGACTAAACAATAACCTCTTCCAAACAAGACTAAGAGCGTACAGCCAGGCTTTATAGGCGCAGCAATGCCATGCTAACATCATGCTAACATGCTCACAGTGATGGGTAAAATTTACCAGCTTCACCTTCTTGGTTTAGCTCTTTAGCATGCTAGCATTTGTTAATTAGGACTAAACACAAAGTCCAGCTGAGATTGATGGGAATGTCATTAGCTTTCCAGGACCGACAGGCCGACACTGCCATCCCTAGAGGCACGCCGCTAACGTGGCTAAAAATCATTGATAGATTAATCATGACTCACAACCCAGAACATGAGGTTTCCACAGCAAACCAGCAACTGTAGCGACAAAACCTGTGCGTGTATTTAACCGAGCGAGGGCGTGTTGTAACAATCAGGTTGACAAGCTAATACAGCTAAGACTGCGTTTACAGGAAGAGGTAAAAGAACTCCAGAGCTCTTCTATACTGCAATACCTTTGGTTTAATTTGGGGAATGGGGAAATACCAGTGAGACTAACAAATTAGGTACGACCTCTGAGGAAGTGTTTCTTAAAGCATGTATTTCCATTTGGGTCCCCTATGGGCAGAACTGCATCACAAAAAACAGCCATTTAAACAGAGTTGACAGTAACTTACTGTGTTTTGAAAGAAGGAAAGAAAGAGTCCTGTAAATCTCAGGGGGTCAGCCAGTTTGAATTCAAATGACAGGCAGCATATGTTTAAAAAGCTTTTGGGCACCATTACAGTTCAACTCTGAGGCTTTGTGAATCACTGTGCCTACACTGGGAATACACTGCTGTTGATATATTAGAACATCTCTATGACATTTTTTCCACTAAAGCTGCAGCTACGTGAGTCAGCCTGCCCACACACCTGTTGTACGATGGCACAGTACTGTATGGGGTACTGTATCCCAGAAGGGAGGGCGAAGGCACTTCTGAGAATTTGGCTGCAGCGTGTGAACCAGTTGGCCCACACTCCTTCCAGCTCGTAGGATGCTGTGTCATGTCATGTAAACGTTAGGAGCACCAACAGAGGGGAAGGGGCAGAGCAAACATTTCAGAGCCGCTGCTGCTCGTTCAAGTGTCTGTCTGTGTAATTTAAGTAATTAGAATAGAAGATTTCTGATGGTCTTTTGTCCTCTGTTTGTATCCATAGGACTACACGCTGACCATGTATTTCCAACAGTACTGGAGGGACAAGCGTCTAGCCTACATAGGAATCCCCCTCAACCTGACCCTGGATAACAGGGTTGCCGACCAGCTCTGGGTCCCCGACACCTACTTCCTCAACGACAAGAAGTCTTTCGTCCACGGAGTCACCGTCAAAAACCGCATGATCCGCCTGCATCCGGACGGAACCGTTCTGTACGGCCTCAGGTGGGTTCTGCTTTGCACTTTTGTCAGTGTGTTTGTTCAGCGGTGCTCCTGAGTGGGTTTTGTGCGATGCATGTTTTGCTTTCCTGTCCAAACCCAAACCCAAACCCAAAAATCAGTATTCTCTTTTCTTTTTTTTATCATCAGGTTACTTTATTGTTCTTATTTTGTTCTTTAACCAAGCGGCAATGACCAAGTCTGAATGCCGAATTCTTGTTTGGCTCAGAGAAAGCTCAGATTGAAGTGACGTTAAGGTTTTCACAGCTTCACTTCTTCTGTTGTATGTTGTGGTCTCGCTCCATCCAGGCCGCCCCTATTAGAGTTAGAAAATATATGATCAGGCGATATTCAGGATATATTTATTGTAATTTTCACCAAATCGTAAGACAGCGCAAAGACCAATGAATTGAAATGTAGTCTGTGTAGCCAAATCTATCTTCTATATCTTCTTCCTCTGCGCCATAGCACTGCATTGTTTCCCAAAACTATTAAAAACACATCAATGAGCCACACTGTTGCCCTGGGTGACATGTTCCTTCATTACCAAGAACCTGGGCACTACGTTTTATTTTTTTTATTCCACACACACCGTCCTGCTGCCATAAATACTCACTAGAGTACCAAATGTGTATTAATCCGCAACTGAAAATAGTCCCCAACAAATACACTATTTCCTCCTGTGTGAGTAATGTATGGCAAAAACCTCAGTGCCCAGCTGTTTTAGGGAATTAATGAGCCTTTTTTAAAAATGAAACTATATATTCACAACCCATTTTCAAAGGTCAGAGTAGGGAAGTCTAACACATTGTTGGTTTTGGTCTTTTCCCAATCCATATCCTTTGCAATCTACGTCTTCTAAATTGATTCTACATGTAAATGATATGCTGTGTTTCCTGGTGTAGCGTAGAAAGTGAGTTTATTTATGTTGTCAGAGTGGTAATGTGCCATTTCTGGGCCATGCAAATGAGCAACACTCCCCACAACAGGCAACAAAGTGAATCTCAGGGTCAGAAATGTTCTCAGATGTTTCCCAGCGTCAAGTTAATTAACCACAGTCGCCCAAAGTGAGGACTTGGCAGCTCTCTGCTGCTGGCCGGTGAGCAGCCAGAGGATTATGTGTCGTGCTCGAGGGCACCCCGGCATTTGATTTTTTTTTTTTATGCTGTTGGAGATCACCCATGAACACAAGTATGAACAGGTTAGAAGGTGCATTAATGCAACGTTAAGCTTGCAGCTGTTGTTTGATATTTGTTTCATAAAGCCCTTGTTTTGAATTTCCATTGATCTTTTCGACAGGCAGGTTCAGAAGAGTTAGTGTGACCTATGAATATGGATGCATGCTTTGAATTATTAGAGTGCAAAGAGAAAAGTGTGTGTGTGTGTGTGTATGTATGCTTGTCAGCGTTCATACTTTACAGTCATACAGCCATGCTTGATTATGCAAGTGGGGTTCATAGCACTTAGCCTTGTGGGCTACTTATAGACCTCTCAGTGCTTTCAAGAGATCAAAGGGAGAGCGAGATGTGTGACGTGGTGTTTGTGATACGGGCCGTTAAATAAATGCATGTCAGGTACGGCTGAGCAACATGCTGAATACAGATGCCCATCATGGTATTAAAGAACACACTGTGTTTTTATATTTGTGCTGTTTATTAGGACTGCAACTAATGATTATTTTCTAATTTAAATAAAGAAACATGCCCATTATAAGTTTCCAGAGCCAAGGTTTTCATATTTATAGTAGTAGTAGTAGCCAGATAGTAGCTAGTTTTTATTGTCACCTAGCTGCACATATGCTAGCTTGCTAGCTCACCAACCGCCAGCTCTGTCTTTAGCTTAGCTTACAGGAGCTAACTGGCTAAATGTTGTAGCAGTTGTTGGGCTCGCTAGCTTAAGAGAGGCTGTCATGAAAGGTTACATTATGAAATAAAAGGTGACATGTAATAAAGATAACTGGGGGTTGCTTTGGAAATAAGGATGATGACACAACATTTCATAAAAATGAGTTGAGTGTATGAAATTATTTCCCAATACATTTTATTTATGTGCTGATTACTTTCCATCAACTAATCGATTAATCGTGTTGCTTCAGCTCTACTCTTTAATATTTTGATGTTTGCATTATGTACAGTTTTAGGTGTATTTTGAGTGAAGTAGCAGACATGCTTCAAAGTACTGACATACTATCGTAGTCTAAAAGGTTTGGTCATATATTAGAAATCCAAGTGTGTCGCAATAATTCCAATACGTCTACGTCTCTTGTTGTTAGTTATAGTATAATAATATCACCTAATGGGTTTCTGCAGCATCATCTGAGTGTTAACTGAAAGAAGACGTGCAGTGGCTAACTGCCAAGCAGCCGGCTTTTAATCAGGGCAGACTTAGCCTAAATCATTTCTGAATTTGCATTTCACTTTGCTGCTTATTTTAACTGTCTGATTCTCAGCAGTTTGAGCTCACACATCTGATCAACAAAGGGATACCTCCTCATGACCCAGTTCAGATGAGCAGGCACCAAACTCTGCCAAAAAGCGTTGCCTCGGTATGATTTTTATTTGTGGAGGGTAGCCAGTTCTGTTGAGGAGGGGGGGGGCATGAACTGATTTTAAATACAAGAGCGAGGACTGCTCGTCTGTGATCTATGGGATAATTACATATACAGTTACGCAGTCAGCGTTTTACCTCGGAGGCGGTGCCATAATCTTATTTTAGGATGACAATGCCAATAATCTCCAGTAATATGAAGCCAACCAAGGAACTTAGTGTAAAGACAAATGCACATTCAGTTTCAAGTGCTATCACCTTAATGCGTTAATCTAATCGTATTCCCTGTTAAGTAACTACTTACCTGCATTGCTGTTTTTATAATAACAATTCAAATCGGTTAGAAAAGATGATAGTCACTCCTTCCTTCCTTCCTTCCTATCCATCTTCCTTTCAGTTCAGTTTGTGTAAATCACATACAGTATCTGACATATTCTCCTCTCTTTTCCCATCTGTGGCTTTCTTTTTCAGGATAACTACAACAGCAGCGTGCATGATGGATCTCAGGAGGTATCCCCTGGACGAACAGAACTGCACTCTGGAGATAGAGAGCTGTGAGTAGAGACGCCTAATGCCTTCAGGACCGACTGTCAGCAACACTGCTGCACACAGGCGGAGAAAAAAGCCAACGCAGTCAGTTTGAGGAAAAACAAACCTGGTTCTTTTTTTCTTTTTCTTTTCAGCTCTGTAGCATTTGTTTTACATCTTACATCTGTACCAGAAAGATGGGGGTTTACCTTACAGTTTTAGTATTGCACCTCTGAAACATTTGGAGACATTTGAGAGATAATTTAGAAGAAAGTATGGTAAGAATTGCAGCAGCACAGGCTGAGATGTTCTGACTTTTTGTCTTTACCATCAGTCAAGCTCCAAAAACGCTGGATGCTGCACTTTCCATAATCAATAGCATCCATTGTGGTCTCCAAATCGAAGTTGAAATAAGGGGTATTTATTCAGAAAGACCTCCCTCCAGACCCACAGAAGACATTGTTCTATCATTTTCAGAGGCTGATGAGTAAAATTAACTTATACACCAAAATCATTCATGTGTCTGCTGGTGGATCTCTGGTTCTCACTGCTAACCGTGTAGCGCTGACTGTCTTGAGTGATAGCAGGAGACTATCATCTCCAGAGCATGTAGCAGCACCAAAGCAAAAAATAATTTGGAGTCGTGTTGCTGACCTCTGCGCTGATCTCCACCAACTCCTGAAGGGTTCTTTAGCAGCTAAATGCTCCACTATGTTCACCAGCTAGTCGCTAGCTGTGTCTGTTTGCTGTTAGGCGGTGGCAGGTAGAAAACAGCTGCCTGCTTGCGAGGTTAATTAGAGTGTTGAGAGTGAACCAAAACAAATGGTTTCAAATTGCAGGTTGTAAAATCAAAACAATGAGCCGAAAGACGCCAAAACGCTCTGCAGAGCCGAGAGGAACAACAGAGTCAGGTGATAATTCTCTGTCAGGGCGAGCGACCCCTTTCACATCACACATTTGATCCATTGTTGATATTAAAATATTGATTAGAGCAGCTTTAAGTTTATAAGAATTTAAGTTTAATATTAATGCAACAGAGCATAATGCTAATGCTCACTGAACATACTGCAGCACTGGTCCTCAAGACACCTGCTGGTTTTCATTGTAGCCTATTAATCTGGGACTGATTTACACCTGATACACCAGGTTAGCAAACAAGGATCAGGATTATCAGAGACACATGGATCCTGGTGGAGTCCTAAGAGTCCTTAAGAATGGAGCACATTCAAGATCTTTTATTATAGTATTATATTATTTGTGTTAGAATAATAAAAAAAGTTAAAAATACCTAAAGTGAAGCAAGAGCTACCAAGGACAGAGGAAATGTCAGCTATTTGTGAGTTCTTTTGACATTTTTGTGAACTCAAGTGAACCTATTAGCCGACTTGCTTTTCAAAGCAACGTCTGGTTCTTGGAAACAGCTTCAAACATTTTTTTTTTTAATTCCCTTCCCAAATGACAGCCCAGTTGGATGATCAGCAGCACTGCATATCTCCAGCGATGGTTAGACAGATGGTTACACCTTGGTGTGTGTGTGTGTGTGTTTCTTCTCGTGCAGATGGCTACACCACGGACGACATAGAGTTCTACTGGAAAGGAGGCGAGTCGGCCGTAACGGGGGTGACGCGGATCGAGTTGCCTCAGTTCTCCATTGTCGATTACAAGCTGGTGTCCAGAAACGTAGTGTTTTCCACAGGTGAGTGCCGGACCGAATTCCTGAATTCCCTTTAGGAATAACACACGCCACACCGACGAGCGGGTGTTACATTCTAGAGGGTATCGTCCATATCAAGCGTCGGCCTGTTTTCAAGCCGATTATTTAATTGACTCGTGTAGCAAACGAATCCGTGCCAAAGCTTGATCTGTAGATCTTAACTCCTCGGAGCCAAAGTTGTGTTTGTCAGTGCTTCTAATTGGGTTGAAGTGAGGAAACGCGCCGCCTTTGAAGTATCCATCAAGCAGCGGTGGCTTCTGATGCAAGGATGTTGGAATGGTACTTAACCAAAGCAGGCCCGTAAACGCTGCGATTTACAGAGCAAAATGCGCCCGTGTCAGGCGGTCCTCGACCCTGAGAGGCGATCATTGGATTATTACGCTGACATTAATAAAATGTAGCTGAAGACCCCAATCAATTCAGTCAGTCCACGCAATCAATCAGAGTGACAGTAGCAAAACCCCGTGGTATCTCTGTCTAACATTAAACAGTCTCGACTAAATAAGCAACAATCTAAGTTAAAGTTTTGGGAAAAAATAAACTTTGCTGTTATTTTTGAGGACTTTAACAGTCAGCTGATCTGCTTCATCAGCACTGTGTGGGTGTGGTTTGAGCAGGTTTGACTGACAGTGCTGGCAACATAAACACGAATGCAGTAGAAGTCTCATGTGAAATAACCCAAACAGTTCTAACTTTGGCAGATAACGTCGTCTTCACGTAGCAGCGTATTGCTTAAAGTACGGAATTATAGAGAAGGGCCTTTAAGTTTGAGTGTTTTCACATTTATTCTTAAAATAATTAGACTGTTGAATAGAAATATGTTTTTTGAGTCCTGTCTAACACATTTTAAATCTTAATTAATTGTTAAAAAGGTGATTCAAAAGCTTTAACACCCTCAAAATAAAGGTATACGTCGTGTTTAGCTGTCACATACTTTTAGTCTTTGTATCAAAGCTCAGATGGTACGTTTCATGGTCAAATAAATAAGCTACTTGAAAACAAAGCCAATAGTAGTGTAACAGAGTTTCAATGGCCTGCAGCAAACACCTGTTGAATATTTATTGTTCAAAATGAAACACTCAGGAGAGCTAAATGCTAACACAAGGAAGAGGTGTACACGCCACAGCTTATAGATCTTTTGTCGTCGATGTCATCATTAGCTGGGGTTGTGAAACACGTCAATCAAGTGTTATGTATAGGTTCACGATGGCCAGTTTCAGCAGAGCTTTTCATCTCTCAGTGCAATTAATTAGAAGACAGGGCGACACATGAAGTTACCGTACATGCTGCAGTATCGTATTTCACGCGATTAATTTGTGTTGCCGACTTGGAGCAGCGTGGAAGGGCGATTCAACAATCCTCATGGCTCGCAGGGGTATTCCGCTATATGCCGCGAACTTTTCAGGCGTCGTACGCCGAGGTCCTTAAATTAATCCACTTTTTATGTGTTCATTTAGGCCTTAGATACAGAACTTTACTGACGCTCCCTAACCAACTGCCATATAATCTGGTCAGCGGAGACGCATTCAGAGCGGCAGCTTCTCCGCGGCCGTAACGGGGGAAATAAAAGCTGTGTGACATTTAGTAATAACATCACTTCTCACAGACGTTATTATGCTCATGAGGAGGAGCCACGCCCAGTCTGACCAGGACACGAACAGGAAATCATTTTTTTGTTTGCTTTTTGGGTATTTTTAACATTTCTGTTGAGGCTATTTTTTCCCCCTCAAGCTACCGCATCATGTCTTTGCATCACAGTGTTGCACTGCGTTTCCCCAACATCCCCGGCTGTGTACAGTACATGTGCGCCTCTGCCTTCACGTGTGAATCGCATGTAGCGCGCCAGAGTGCACTTGTTTATGAGAAGTGGCATGTCCCCTGTGGGTGGCGACTATCAAAGTTTAGTGACCGGTGGTCGGTGCGAAGCACATCAAAGGCTCCCCGCAAGGCTGGCTAATGACCAGGTTTCCTCAATTACGTGTGCCACTAGCCAGCATTTAATGCCCTCCCTCTTTTTCTCTCTTCCCATCCCTCCTTTCCGCCCGTCCTGTCTCGGTATCTCTCTCACCCTCTGTTGCTTCTTTTACTTTTTCCTCTTTTCCTTCTCGACGTTCTCCAGTACATCTTTCCCTCTCTTTTGTAAGAGGTGTGGCTGGATGCCAATTAGCCTGCTCTCTGACAGAAAAACAGCCCAGGATTCAGAGCATCATATATTCATGTGGAACGAGGCCCACAACATCAATTATTCTCTAAGCACACATACAAACACTGCCTGTTTGTGTGCGTACATACGCAAATGCATACGTGACCAGACATCGCTGCTGTGTTAGATGACATCTAAATGTGTTGTTTGCACCTTGTGCGCATTCGTCAACGTCATCACCTTTATTGTCTTCACCCTCTCTTTGTTACGGGAAGATGGCTGCAGTAATAACAGCTTTGAAATATTCTGTAACATCTATATTTCATGTTCTTTGCTGTAATCTGACAGTACAGCTCTTGAATATTCCTTCAAGTTTGTGGGTTTTAGAAAACACGAAGTGCTTCGTTAGCAGCTTTTGAAAGTAGCCCCGAAAAAGTGCTGAAATTCATTAGTTTGCCCAAGCACTCTCGTCCTGTCTGCACACAAACATGGCTACCTCAGTTTCTCAAGGAATTCCCAGTGTTATTTGGGCGGCGGTGAGACAGGAGCAGTGTTAAAAAAAAAAAACACGAGCTTTTTAACCTGTAACCCCACAAAGCACAGTTAGCTAACGCTCCTCGGCCTTGCTCGGTTAGGTTAAGCTAGTTAGCCGGACACGCTAACGTTTGCAGCTTACATTGGAGCAGAGAAAGAGAGTGTTTAATCCCTTCCTTACACTTTTGCTGTTGTGTTTTTGGATTCAGAAAAAGGCTAAATACACCTTTTTAGAAATAAAAAACTAGAAACCCTGTAGCAGAACCGGAGCGCCTTGGATTTAACACGTATGTGGGATCAGTGTCTCTGTCAAAGACACGTTGTGTTGGCAGTGGTGACAGCACAGTCTCTCACTGCATGTAAAACTTGACTGCACTCCCCCCCCCGCCACGAGGGTGACAAAAGAGAGACAGCAGACCTCCTACTCTTCAGCGCTCCCGTCTGCCCAGCCGTCCTCCCAGACTCTATTGTTGTACTGTCATCATCCACTCAACTTGTAATCATCCCTGCATCCCGTCTCCTCGTCTTTCTCTCTCTCCTCCTCGGCCTCACACATGGCGTTCCTCCCACTCGCGCATGTTGTTTGGTGTAGCAGTTACAGCCAGTACAGTTTGACGCCCACACGCAAGTCAACCTCAGCCTCCGCTTTTCCTAAACCGCTTCTGCATCTGCTGCCGCGAAGATACCCGCTTCCGACCGAGGCCGGAGGAGCTGCCATTAAGGATGCATCAAAAGAAGTGAATGGGATATTTAAAGACCCGTGACAGTCTCATATTCCCGCTCTAACGAAGTGTATGTTTAGCGTGTGTTGACTTTGTTCACGGCCCCCAGACTGTTAACCACGAGCCAGATACAGAGAAATAAGGCAGAGCTCGTGTATTTCTACGTACTTTATCACCAACCAGCTTTATAATCTGCATGACAAAGAGATGACGTGTTGGCTTTATACAAAGTTTGAACTTGATGAACCAAACACAGAAGCTGGCCGAGCGAGCTAGCCAAAAACAGTTGGTTGATGAACTGAAAATTAATCGACAACAGCTTTTTGTAACCGAGTGATGATTTAAGTCCTACGTCAAGTAAAAATCTGAGTGTTTGAGCTTTTAAATGTGAGTATTTACTGCTTAATGTCATTGTAAATTTAATGTTTTTGGACAAAACAAGATATTTGAGGGCAGGGGCTTAGGCATTTTAGACTATATAGACTAAACAATTAATTAGATATTGGATAAATGTGGTGGGGTTTTTTTTTGTTGTTGTGTGGATTAAAGGGGATTTAAGAGATCAAAATTTACAAAATAATGTTACTTTTAAAAGGCTTAATTTAAGCTACATTTTTCAATTAAGGTGCAAGGATGGAGAAAAGGATCATTTAGAACTATAGTATATTAAGTGGTTCTTTAAATCCCTTACCAAATAGCTTGAAAGACACCCCAAATGATCAATTTATCCTTTATAAGATATCAATTAATGAATGGCTTATATGTTATTTTGTCAAGTTTAATGTTTACCCCTTAAAAAGCCCTTACCATGCAGATAATCCATGAACAAATGATTGTATTATTGAATTATCCCCTTCCTCAAAAACAATAATCAACAGCTTAACCGATAGTTAAAATAACTGTTGGCTGCAGTAACAGAAGTCCAAAGTGATCACCTGCAAACTTCTTGTGACCGTCTCTCTTTACCTGACCTTGCTTCTTTAGTTCCTGTTCCTGTGAGCGCCACCGTCTTCTCTGCTCATGCAAAGCACCGAGCTCCTCCTCTGCTGGTTCCAAACAAACTCCTGCTGCTGCAGCAAATATAAAACACATACATACTGTACTGTGTTTATATGTGTGTTTGCCTGCAGATGACTTCCCCCCCACTGGGTGTTGACAGCAGATATAAAAGCTGCAACAGCTACACATGCAATCAGTGTGTAATGGCATCAGTATACAGTATTTATGTGAAGAAATGTATGTATTTGCAAACGTCATGTACATATGATGCAGTTTTATGGGATAGGAACCTCCAAATCTGCCAGAACATAAATGTGAGATTTCCAGAACGAACGTCCCCTGATCAGTGAGGTGAAATCTTTAGCCGTCTGCTGATGTTTGGTCCAAACCCAAATTATGCTCATTAGGATTTGATTACGATAATTATGTTCAGGCACATTAGCATTAGCTATAGAAACAGGCGATTTAATGTCTCCCTGAAGAAAACCTGCTTTGTTTGCTGTCTGATTTCATGTTTTACTGGTTATTATATGATAGTTTAAGGGCTGCAATTTCCTTCATATCTGATGACTTCTTCTGGTTGGATGGTCATTAAACACACATGTATGCGCATGACAAATGAATAACACAATTCCCATGCAGACCCCGTGCATGTGCTGAGGTTACAAACTGGGTCTTGTGGTTGCTGACTGCCTTTAAATGTCAATTGTGTCAGTCAGTAGCAGTTCTAGTAGATAATAACATTTGATGAACAGCCCTGCCCTTTGAAATCACATGCTGGGATTTTATGGCAGTCTAACACACAGTAGGCACCGAATCTTAATGAGATTGTGTGTTTTTTGTTGCAGAGCGACTCTCTATCCAACTCTATTGGACCCTCGCTTGCTCGCTCGTTCTCTTGCTCGCTTGTTCTCTCGCCACAAGTAGCTTTGGCTGAAGCCCACGGATTGGAAATGACAGCGTAATGGCCCTCACTTGTCCTCCAACGTGAAATGAAAATGGAAAAATAGCTAAGAATAGAGGGAGTTAACGAGCTGTAAATTCAGTCCATAAAGAGACATACGCTGGGAGATTGATGAGGAATCAGCACGTTTCTATTCCAGGTCACGGAAAAGTAAACGCTCTGTCACAGCAGATCGTGGCGAGGAATGTTACTTCAAATGCCTGACTTATAAAGCATCAGAGGCTCTGCTACATGCATTCGTAAAGATATTATTCCTGCTGTAATGCTGAAGCCCTCAGCATCATTGCATGAATTATGTAGGTGGCTGAGATGTGGAGAACTGATAAACCAAAATGCGCTAAAATTTTTATCGCCACCCTGAATATTGTGTCACATCATCACAAAACAGGGTTACAGTTTTGTGAGTGTGTGAGAGAGTTGGTGAAGGGGATACTTGTTGCCATGGCAATAAATCCAGCCCATGCTGTCGGGGTTGCCATGGAAACTGAAACAAAAACACCAGGTTGTCCCTGTGTGCTCCTGTGAATGATAGAAGTTGGATGTTGTTTCTCCTGTCGATATTTTAACGGTTCAAGTTTTTGTTTTGTTCAAGTCAGTGGAAGCAGATCATGCATGACGACGTAGTTTAAAGTCTACCATCATTTCTAAACTGCCTCTGTGTCGGTCTCCTCTCTCCTCAGGTGCCTACCCTCGACTGTCTCTGAGCTTCAAGCTGAAGAGGAACATCGGCTACTTCATCCTGCAGACGTACATGCCATCGATCCTGATTACCATCCTCTCCTGGGTCTCCTTCTGGATAAACTACGACGCGTCAGCAGCCAGAGTGGCTCTAGGTAAGAAGCGGCGGTTGTCTTTTCTCAGGCGAGGCCCGGGACCGAAGCGAGGCACGACCTCCTCGATGGATTCCCACAAGCGACGAACCCAGCGAGAGGCTGAACTGCGGTGTATTAGCGGGAGCTTAAGGGAACGGCTTGGAAATTGGAATTGGATTTGAAGAACATGTCTATTATGTCTGCTGAAATGAGGTCCCTGTCTTCTGTGGAGGCAGGCTAATCAGTTTAGCGTTAATGCATGTAAATATTGTAGCTAAAATATAGAAACAAGCATGTTAAGGTTGTTGTCCACTGTGCCTTTCTGCAGGGCAGAAACAGGAGTACACAACCTTGACTGGGACCAAACTAGGTCAGACCTCGTGTCTGTAGTTGCTGTGGTCACTGAGAGGCCTCCAGGAGCTTTAAAACCGTCACGTCTCTAATGAGCATAATTTCACTTGTTATTGAGGAGTGCTTGTGTGGGTGCAAAGCCCCCCCCCTTCACCGCGGGGCTCCTGTGAGCAGTAAACAAGGCAGAGATGTTGGCAGCAGGTCGCTGGGTTGTAATTGCTGCGATTCCTCGCAGGAGGCCGCAGCACAGGGTAGTTCGAGGCGACATACGAGGAATCAGACAGTGACGAGTTAATATAAATTTGATGTGAAGGGTGTCAAGACAATAGACTGTGCACAGCAGTCATAACTGGTACCAGGGCAAATTGGTAATTGACGATTGCCTCCCCTGAACAGCAATGGTTCAGTCAGGACCACAAGGAGGTTTGAGTGGTAAATCCGCTTCTGGTATGAGAATGGCATAGCAACAGTATCTAAGAGGGGCGGGGTTGAGTGAGTGGGCTAATATAGGATTGTCAGAAGTTACAGATCTATTAGCAGAAGTCAATCCAAGCAACATGTTGAGGTTTCTGCTCCTGATTGTAATATTTGTCTTTGTTGATGATGGAGACAGATTTTCCTCAGGGACTAGACCAGGCAACCAAGGGTCGGAAAAGCCCCAGTTTCACTGTACGTCATGACTGTAGGTTTGTGGTATTTTGAATGTGGGCATATAATGAATACTCTGCTGTGTGGACATGGTACATGGGTCAGACTGTTGCCAACAGGGGCCCCAGCAGCACATGTGTGCCCTGGGGGCCTCCTAACAGTGCCAACTGATTGCTTCTGTGGCCTTTAGATCATCTTTATATGGATAGATAATGGAACGGTAATGACCCTAACACATCATATCGCTTGTTGGGAAACATGCTTTGATCCATTACCTGTTACCCTCATGGGCTCATACAGCTGGTTAGAGATGATGTCTGGAGAGTGGCTGTGTGTGTGTGTGTGTGTGCGTGTGCACACGTCTGCTTTTTTTATTTGCCTGCTTGAAGTGGTCGGCTTTCTTTTGTTCAGGCATGCATGCAATATCCGGTCATTACTGCACCGTAGGCCTTTGTGTGTTTGTGTGTGTGAGAAGTCCTGCTAGCTGTAATATCCTGTGTGTGTGTGTGTGTGTCTGTCTCTTCAGCTGAGAGACAACTGGAGGTCCATTGACTTTTCCTGATGGATCATTACAAGCTTTCTGCAGGCATCTTGATGGTAGAAGAGGGTGTGTGTGTGTGTGTATGTGTGCAAATGTGGCAGTAAGTGCAGTGTAACTATCAGGGAGGAATCAATCCAAGGAGGCAGCAGGCAAACAATTGAATTGTTTGAAGGAGAATCTCATTTTCCTGAGCAATTTTGAAGGATTGCGGAGTTACAGATGACCTGCTTGCACCTTAATCTGGTTGCAACCCTTTTCCCACAGTCGTGCCTCTCATTCATAATCAGATTATGAGCAGTCAAGGTGCGGGTGGGCATTAGCTGTAATTGGTATGGGAGCACTTTAAATGTAATGGTAGACACGCACAGGTCTGATGTGACTGTATGTTCTTCCAGACCTGGGAAACCTGTTTTTCCTCTTGCTCCAGTCCTGAAACATTGTGCATGCTATCTAGATAGCTGACAATTTGTGCTGTCTGCATGTTTCTGTGTGTTTTATTGTATCCTACATGACACCTTTCCCTTTTCATAATGTCGAGCTGTGTTGCCAATGTCCTATCGGCCTGTGATTAGAGGAGATTTGATTGCAGTGTGCCTTTGGTCCAGCTGTTAAGGTGGAAAAGAGACTTGGGGACATGTAGTAAGAGAAAGAGGGGGCGAAGCAAAGAGGGAAACCACCGCTAAACGATGTTGAGATCTGTGGGGGGATAAAGGATAAATGAGGAGGGAGAGGGGGAGAGATAAGGGGAAGGAGCAGCGACCAATGGGACGAGACAGAGAGAGGGCGGGTCGAGAGAGATAGGAGAGGACAGAGAGTGAGCGAATCCCTATAAAACTATATTTCTCCCCGGAGAGTGTAACAGCGTGATGAAAAAGGAGGGAGGCCCACGGGCACACGGCCTCTTGATTAAATTGTCCGAGCAGGGAGCGAGGGAGGGAAAGAGAGGAGGAGGAGAAGGCATGGAGGAATGGAGGGAGGGAGTGAAGGACAGAGAGTAATGGCGCAGCTGAGAGAACACCTATAAAGAAACAAGGCTGTCGTTAAGTTAAAAAAACAACAACAGAGATTGCACCGTCCAATAGGGGCAGAGAGACAGAGCATGTGCAGGCTAGCTTGTGCACATTCACATCTGCCTCTTACACTGTCTCTGATGACACACACACATGCAGGTGGTGTTAGCCTTGTAATGTGCCAATAAATCACACTAAGGGATAGGTTGACCTTAGCTTTCCTGCTCTCTCCTCCCACCCCCCTGACTGTCTCTCCACTGTACTTTATGATGTGTGTTCGTGCACACACACACACTCCAAAAGCCTTGTCCATGTGTGTCATATGAGTGGCCTGGCTACTGATAGGCTCCATTTATTTCCAGTCTGGGTAGATAAAGCAGTAGAGATACTGTGTGTCTGCCATGTATGCATCTGTAATGAGATGAGATGTGGTGTTATTGCATTGCAGGGGGGGTCAGGGTGCACATGATTGTGAGTGAGAGCTGTGTTTATTTGCTGCAGCCAGTGAAATGTACGGTGGCACTGAAGGATCCAAGGCTGTTGGAAATGCTGGGAGTTGCACAGATGTATTTTGAAAAGAGGCGCAAAGCGTTGTAGCTCAGTCTTTGTCCTGGGCTGTTTTCATGTGTTTTTGTTGTTTTTGTGGCGTGTAGTTTGTGTTGTGTGGAATAGCACATCAGTCAGAAAGGGTTTGGTAGCAGTAAATGTCGTATAGGCAAAGTTGTGGCTGGAATTTTGCCTTACCTGGACGCTTAGGTCTGTTAAAGTGGCTGGTTTTGTTTTCTGCCTGCAAATTCTGTTTTGTAGGTGTGTCCATTGAGACAAAGGCTTGCAAACTTACTTGTCAATGGTGAGCGGTAAGACTGTTTGTGTGTGTGCTCGCAGGCTTTTGGCAGGTGCAGGCGATGTGTTAATGGGGTGTCTCAGGAGAAACAGGCTGTCTGCAAGGGAGGATGAGATCTGCAGCCTCAGACCAACCAGGGTGTTTGGAATGAAAGCGCGCCACACGGTTGGATAGTCAGCTCTGATCTGCCAGCCAGCCCAGAGCCATGTAAGGAGAAGTCACCCTGTGCTCCTCCTCCAGACTTCAGTGACTGGCAGCAAGGCAAGAAAGTACAGGAACGTGTGTGCGATGCAACACGAATAGTTGTGGTGAAATATTTTTGCCCGGACACGTAGCCACGATGTGTGCGAGGGCTCGGGCGAAGTGATCTCCGGTCCGGTTGCGGGGGCCTCTCCCTCGGGAAGAGAACTAAATGTATTTATACTACCACCACCTTCCCGAGGGAGAGGCCCCCGCAACCGGACCGGAGATCACTTCGCCCGAGCCCTCGCACACATCGTGGCTACGTGTCCGGGCAAAAATTACTACTTCACACACTTCCACATGTAAACGCCTTACTACAGTATCTGCTCTAGCCCTAAACCCTACCCCTAACCCTAACCCTGGCCCTTGGCAGCAGGCCTTCCCCTCCCTCTCCCCCACCAATCCCATCTCTCTGCAGCTGACACTGTCAAATAAAGGCATCAATAACTCTGTAACACAAAAACCCACCCATTGTCTGTGTTTTGTCTGTGTGCATGTGATATCTAAGGTTACAGTGTGTTGAGCAACCAATTACATTTCCTCTCATCCATTTGTCAATAATTGCTCAGTGTCACTCTGAAATGCACAAGGTGTGAAGGTGCCTTTACTGAGAGATAGCAAAGCAAAAAAGAAAAACCATGGTTAAGGTTACTAGGAGCCCAGGGGCTGGATACAGGCAGCACTATTCTAATGAGTTATTTCCACTTGATGCCCAAAGGCCTGTTGGAGGTCTCAAAGCAGACCTTTGAATTTCAATGAAGCTGAGGTTATGGACACACCTGCCAGCACGCGTGTGTTCAAGCAAGTGCGATAACATCGGAAAATGAACAAGACAGTTTTATTTTAAAAACACACTCTCACAGCGACATGATTAACTTACCCCCACTGGGTGAATCCTGTTCTTAACTGGCAGAGAAAATAGCCGCACAACAAACATGGTTTCTACAAACAAAAAACACGCTTGTTTCTATGGCAACACTGAAGACATCTGTTGGTGTTCCCTCCAACGTGACCTTAAGGTTACAGACAAGATAATGGCATCTGCTTTAAGACTTTTAACAGGTCCGGACTAATTAAGCGTCACGTTCAGCGTCTCAGACAGAGTGGCAAAGAGGAAGGCCTGGAGAAAAAAGGAGAACAAAGTTAGTTTGACATTTTATCTTGGAAATGACACGGTAGGATCCAGACAAGTAGCTGTTACTGTACATTTGTTTAAAACACAGAAACATTGGAAAGAGGGTGCAAGACTTTTTGATTCTGGCCTTTTCTTTCAAAAAAACTAGCTAAGACACACACACACAGTTAGTGCACCTTTTAAAAGTAAAAATCAAGCTTTTTTTTCAAGCTCTTACAAGGTATCTAGACCAAACATTTCCAGACTCTCTACACCATTTATTCTTACTATATATGCCAGGAGACAACAAACACATAGGACAAGATTGTTTCATTTCAAGTATTAAAGGATTTTTCGTTCACACAAGTGATTGTGGCAATAATGAAACACCTGATTGGGTTGAAACTCAAGCTATTTGTCAAGGACTACATTCAAATTCAAGCGTATTCCTGACCTTGAAAACATAACAGCAACAATTAAGATTTTTCCAAACTTGCAGCACTTTATATGACCCAGGAAGATATGTATTACCCAAAACACAAGGGCCAGACTGCGACAGAAATACAGCTTGCAACTGGCCAGTAAGAAGACAATATTACTTCTAATGCTAACTGCAATACTCATACTAATATTTAGGATATCACACTTCTGATACCACCACCACTACTACTGGTGAAGATACGTATCCTGACACCCTATTTTCACAAGCTGTTTTTGCTACAAGCAATGTGGGGGTCTACATGAATTCTAAACTTTCAGCCAGCCTAAACACAGTCTGATTCTTTTTGAGTGAAATGTTCCCAGATTTCATTTACAGCCCATCTCTTCCACCTGCTTTAAAGCAGACAGGGCTCAGTCGACTGTTAAGACTCTTAATTCATAAATAATACTAGTACTAAAAGGCCAGTTGTTGTCCAGACTTTACCTTTGACTGTTGCGTATTTGTTTGTGTCTGTTTAAGGTTATAGAGACCTACATAAACAAACTGTTAGAAATGACCCCCTTCGCATTACAAGAGTGTCATATTTTTCCCCATTACTGCCATACTAATGCTGTTTGCAACTTCAAGCGTCAGCGGTCTGGAAATGTGTTGCGTGAAGTAGTGCCAAACACTAAGATAAGACATTTCTTATCGCTGCAACTCGTGATTGTGACAATACCGCACATGAGCTTAGGATTACCAAGTAATAATGACACTTGTAAAGATTAAGAACACCATGTCTGGTTTTTGTCTCACCGCAGGGATCACCACGGTGCTGACGATGACCACCATCAACACCCACTTGAGGGAGACGCTGCCCAAGATCCCCTACGTCAAGGCCATCGACATGTACCTGATGGGCTGCTTCGTCATGGTCTTCCTGGCCCTGCTGGAGTACGCCTTCGTCAACTACATCTTCTTCGGGAGGGGCCCTCAGATGCAGAAGAAGCTGGCGGAGAAAGCGGAGAAGGCCAACAATGAGAGGGCGGCCAAGTACGACGCAGCAAGGGTGAGTGGTGACAGTTTTGACATCATTTCTGGACTTGACTTTGTAAGTAAATCTATAAATAGTGCTGAATGTGTAGGCCCAAGGTGACAATGTTGAATTTTTCTGTAGCATCTTTCGCCAAATACAAGACATCAGTGTGATCAATGTTGAATCGAGGAAGAATCCGGGATGAATATTTGGGTTTCCCACAGGAAATGTCGCAGGACGACAGTATGCAAAGGACAGTCTGAGTGGACAAAGTCTCAAATTCCTTCCAATGTTCTACGTCCAAACATGAATAGCAGAAGCGGCAAAAGGAAAATGTTCTACATAGTTAAACTGTATTACTTTATCGCATTGCTCATAGGCATGAGAATCCCCTGGTGGAGGCTTCAGGAGCCACAATATGTCGGGTTTAAAATCAGTACATTTCCAGGTGTTTGTTCCCAACATGCGGCTGAATATCTTCATCTCCTCAGGAGGCAGGTAGTAGGACCGCGTCCCTAAAACGATCCAATCAGGTTAAAGGTCTTCGCCACTCGCGCTCGGTGAGTTGTTTGTTCGGTGAGACTCTTCGGTATCCCCACCCCGAGTCGACTCCGCCGTTGCCATCAGCCGACGTGGATGTATTTTTTTCATTTAATTTTGCCTTGACGCAAAATACCTCCCCATCCGTGGAATGAATCAAGCGACAACAGACATCTTCATGACATTGCCATATTCTCAGGGGTCTCCATCTTGACTTGGACTTCTTCATTGCAGTTCTTTCTTCGTTGAAACGAAGCTCATGCTCAATCTCGCATTGTAAAATTGGTGTTTTCAGACATGAACCCATTTCTCCTTTCAGAGGTCATCCTGAACGCATGCTGCCTGTGTATCCTTTCCTCATTGAAATCATCACTGGAACCGCATTTCTCGCACAGCTTGTGGTAAAACGGTCTGACTTTCACTGGGTAGTCACTGCGGAGGTCCCCCATCAGGAACCGTCGCCGCATTAGTGGCAAAAAATGGAAATTATTTCTCCAAATACGTCTAAACATTATGGGATTTGGAAAGAAAACGCATTTCATTGGCATGGTTGGATTAGCATGTCACAAACCTTACCGCAAGGAAGGTGATCTTCCTTCTAAAGGTGTGTTCGGACAGAACTTTTGACGGACACGGGGCAAGTGCATAAAAAGCCATTGGAAAGACGTAAATTCACCAAACTGAGGTTGCTTACTAGCTACTAGCTAACATCTCACCAGGCAATACGTTGGCATTTTGGGGCACCTAAACACAAACGGCTAAAAAAAAAAGATCCAGCAGTCAAATATTTGCTTTGCTTTCTGTCTGAACACATCCTTTAGGGTTCTTTAGTTAAAAACACTTTGAACCTGTGGAAAGACTGAAACTTTAGAAAGGAGAAATGTGGGACTTCCACGGTTGCTACATTTGCATGAATGAACGCCATCGTCCATTGTTGTTGATTTGTTTGGTGCCACGCACATCATGGGTATGGAGTACGATGCATCGCCTGTGTGTTTGATTCAATTGTTGAAAGTGATGCCGTGGGCTTGTATCACTTCAGAGGGGAGGGCCGCAGGTTGTAACAGGAAGCGTGACACCGTGAAGTCCAATCAGCAGACACTTTGATTGCTCTGACATTACTGCGACTAGCTCTCCCTCCCTCCCTCCCTCGGCCACTTTGGCTTATTTGAATCATTCAGAATAAACATAATTTCTCTGACATTTCTTTAATCATTCATATCATTACAAACTCTCCTCCCGTTCCAAATACTAATGCAAAATCAGAAAACCCAGCCACAATCAAAAAACGCACCACCATACAGAGCAGCCAACATTGTAGCAGCTCCCGTGGTGCTGCTCATTCATTTTAAATTGGAACCAATCTTTAATGGCCATCTGGACAACGTGCTGAAAATGGCCGCCATTACAAAAGGCTAAACAGATTATGAGACAATGGGCCCCTGGCAGAGACATGTATACACCCCCCCGCCCCCGCCCTACGTAGGACCAAGACACCCAGACTGAGACACTAAACGACTACAAAGGACACTGATGCGTTTGTAGTCGTTTTGGGTCTGGTTTGGTGCAGTCAGGTGGAATCTCTTCATCTCTCTGTAATCAGTTTGCATCTCTTTGTAGTTGTCTGGCATCTCCTTGTGGTCATTTTGGGGTCTCTTTGTGGTTGTTTTTCGTCTTTTGAATGCACTGTGCGCTGAGGGAGAGTGTCCTCTCCGACGCGCATCTTTGGATGTTGTTAATTGGTTTTCTCGTTTCTTTTGGCGTCCAGGTGGAGCCGCACAGCCACGGGAACATCCTGCTGACCACCCTGGAGATCCACAACGAAGTGGCGGGGGGCGAGATCACCACCAGCGTGGCTGACATTAGGAACTCTCAGTCCATGGTGCAGTTGGACAGCGCGGCCTCGACGCACATCCAGTACCGCAAGCAGAGCGGCGGGACCGGCCCGCGCTCCGCCAGCCGCCACTCCCTGGACCGCTCCGCCCAGATGAAACGCAGCCGCCTGCGGAGGCGGTCCTCGCAGCTCAAAATCAAAATCCCCGACCTGACGGATGTGAACGCCATCGACCGCTGGTCCCGGATCATCTTCCCCTCCGTTTTCTCGCTGTTCAACCTCATCTACTGGCTCTACTATGTCTGATCGGACTGTTTTGTTGACATGTTTGTTGTCGTTCCTTTGATCTTTTTTTTTTTTGTTGTCCATTTTGTTTCTCTTTTTTTTCTGTTGCTTTTATACGTGACGGAATCTGTCGAGTTAAAGACTGCGACGCTACAAAACAGACTGAGAAAAGACTACTGAGTTTTGGACCAAGTTTTCGTCAAAATTGTTTTTATATTTGCGGTCTTTGAATCCTTAGTGCCGAGGTCTTTTTATTTTCCAAAGTATGTACTGTAATTGGGACTTGTGATAGTCATTTCCCAACATTTGCCCTCTCGGTAAAGTGTAAATAGAGAGATACAAAGCCAGCAATTGAATAAGTAATACAGTATTTGCAAAAAACAAACACGAAAGCAGTTAACGCAAGGATTTTTTTAATCAAAAACAAAATAATTCAGAAAACTTTATACTACGCAGGTGGTCAGATAAGTGCAGGCGATTCCTAAAAGTCCATTAAACAAACTAATGTATGTTTGACTGGTACCCTATGCACTACTAATGCATGTAATGATCAGCCATCGTGGAACAATAACGACTCCTCTTTTTGCCTTGGGTTATGTCACAACTTTCCAGAAGAAAGGACTCTGTTGACGTGTACTTGTTTATAGCGTTCACGCATTGATCTGGTACACCTTTAACCAAACACAATAACTTCAAGTCGAGGATCTTCCTCCTCTGTTCAGGATGATTGTGACTCAGGTTCTGAAGATTTTGCTATTTGGCATCTTTTCCTAACAAAGAAAAGTGTCGCCGAAACATCCTTATTGGTAATTTGATAAGGACAAAAGAAAAACAAGCACAAATATGAATTAAACTGCCATTTATTTTTCCACTTCTACCTTCTAGCAACAGCGCTTCAAGCGATGGCACGACAGAATTGCACTCCAATTTATCAAACTTCCTCTAAAAACTGTCTTACTTTAATTTCAAACTACTGCCAAGGGCCTTTTGGGCGACACGGTTACTCAACCCATGAGATATTCAGATATTTTTGTACTCTGTGTCTTCAGGTATTCATTTAATTTCCTAACCCGTCTTGTTGAAAACTTTCTTTTCTTTCTTCTTTTTTTTTTTGCTCACACTAACTCTTGTTGTGGTGATAGAGCCGAGGAATGAAACCCATTTTTTTTGTACATAAGTGTGTATATACATAAATGTGTATATATATATACTGTGCGTACAACCCAAAATGAAAATGATCAAATGTTGAGCATTTTGTGATTGTCACACTGGCTACTAACCGTCAGACTCTAGTGCAAAAACAAGTAAAAACAAAAAAGACTACTACTTAGACAGAGTAAACATCGGGTCAGTTTCGAGGATCGGTTTAGTTTTTGTCGGGCGCTCTGAATGCATTTCTTCTCAAACGTCCGACCGTGTTAAAGTTCCACTCTAGACACTGTATGTATGTTTAGAGTTACTGTATGCCCCCGCCGTGCAGCGGCGAGCGATGCAAACGGATTTCACCGGTCCGTCGACTAATAAGCACATGCTAGCGCCGAATGTATCGGATCCGTTCTTCAGGGAGAGGATAACGAGCCATGGTCGTCGTTTCTCCGTCGGAATGTAAACGCCCGTTCTCACGTCGCGAGTGACAAAGACAGAGGGGGTGTTTTCAAGAGTGTGTGCATGTGCATGTGTGTGTGAGAGAGATGGGAAATGGATAAGGAGAGCTTGACAGAGGACAGGCGCGGGTAGGCCTTTCATTTTCTGTGCTGCTCGCTCGACTACGGACAAATGTCAACGCGTGATAGTTTTGTGGATACAAATAGCTCTCCTGTCCGACTCCTTTGCTAAACTGTGTGCCATCCCGCCCGAGGTCGCAGAGCCCGCGCCCGGTTACAAGTCACGGACGACGATGTACGTTTGAAGCATTCTCGACACGTGACATCCGTACGCTGTTTGCGCATGTACACGAATAAAAAATTGCTACTTGATAAGACTGAATTCTGTTGTGCTTGAGAAGCTCGCAGCCAGAGTTGGGATCAGTTTAACTAAAAAAAGTTTTAAGTGTACAGTCTGATTGACACATGACCAAGAACTGAATGTATTGTACTTGGATTGTTGCTGCACAAATGCAGTTTTCTCTCTGGAAACTGGATTGACCTCAACGCTAATTCATTAATTGGGGCTCTAGTCAAGTCTCTTGCTGATTTCTTGCCCTGTTTTCTACCGTGTAGACGGGGCGCAGTGCACGTGTGACCTGGGTCCGAGAAAGAGGAAAGCTCCGGTTACAGATGAAATGACATCTATATATATATATATATATATAAATGAATAAAATATAAATAAGCCAAAACATCTTGCTAAAGGTGTGTTCAGAAAGACAACAAAGCACATTTTCACCTTGCGTCAATCGCGCAAGTTTGACGACTCGTGTTTGCCAATATTTCAACTATACGTCAGCTGTAAGTTAGCTAGCTAGCGACAGCAAACTGACCCACGCGGCCACATGGGAGTGACTGTACTCGCCAGAAACTGCGTAGTTGTTCGGAAGTTGCAACCTTTGTACAACTCGTGCAGATAAGTCTTTGTGTCAAAGCGCGTCTTTCCGTTGACTTTTTATGCAATTGAGCCGCCGCTAAAGGTCGCTTGCCGTTCTGTCTGAACACACAGTAAGAGAGGATGTCTTGACTTAGGGCACAAATCAATGTTTCGTGCTCTCGTGCATTCAAGGTAGAGCGCCGCTAAAGTCGTGGTGGAACCAGTTTGTCCAAACGTGTTTCAAGCTGCTAGCTTGCGTCCTTTGGAGGAGGACATTTGTCAATTTCAAAACAGTTGATGAAGCTTCAGTGTTGTGTAAATAAAATGTAATAAGAGAGATTTTCTGGAACACTGAAGCCGAGACACAATCACTTTCAGGTCTCGTGGTGAGATTTAAAACTAAAAAGCTCCTGCAGTCGGTCGTTGTACGAGTCAGTTTCTAAATGACCAAACTCGTTAGTGCAGTTGAAAAGTTAAAAGAGACGGTAACTGTTACAAACTCTAGATACTTGTTTATCGTGCATGCAACTACAATTCGTAACTTGGGAAGCTTTTTTTTTTGTTTGTTTTCTACAAAAAAAAACGATATTTTGCAAACTCACTTATGAGAGCTGCCAACTGCTCATTTTAGAGATGACATTATGCCATGTGAGCCTACATTAAAAATAAAAAATATGAATAAATACATAAAAATAAAAAATAAAAAAAAGAGTCATCAAAGACTTCAGGTGTTGTATGGCCTTGGTCCCATAATGGAATGTGAAATGTTCTGTGCTGCCACAAAATGTATTTAGGCTTAGATTTATACTGTATATCTCTGTATGTTTCTCTTCCTTTTTCAATAGATTATCATGTTAAACCATCAAATAAATGATATACATTGTACCTGTGTATTTGGTATTGCGAGCATGCGCGACACTCCGTGAAGAACCTGCATATACTGTACATGTACAGCGAGCTAATACGGCAAACAGCCGTTTCAAATATCCAATGGATCATCAAAGACATTTTAATAAAGCTTGATAATTGTGAAATGATAAAAGGTTGCCTGTACATGAACACGTCCCAAGACTTGTTGGGAATCTCTCTTATTACTATTATTACTATTCAGGTGCCCTTGAGCAAGGCGCTTCATATCCATCTGTTCCGGTGCAGCTACTCAGTGGCAGCTGAAGACGTTTTAATTGTACTTGGCAACTCCCAGTTGGGCGTCTTTTGTGTATGAAGTGAACTTTATGAATGTGTGCCAGAGCGTTGGTGAATAAGAGTACAGCAGTTCCCTGGATAAATAAAGATTGAAATAAAAAATAAAAACACTGTGGAAGTGGAGGATATTATTGGGCATTGAAACCTGTCCATTTAAAATCCTACTCAGTTGCCACAAAGCTCACGATTCCCTTAACGACTCGTCTGTACAAGTGGTCAAAAAAAGTAGTTTTCTTTTTGCTTGTACCTCGCATTTCTTAGCAGATAAAATTGACGTTCTTTGACTCAAACTATTGAGGTTACATTTAACCCGTCAGATTATTTGTGCCTCTCCAGAACAGTGCCGTGTTCGAGAAATGTTTGTATCGGTGTAGGCTATCTTTCTGGCCTTACGCCAAACAACATTTCAAGCGATTTCACTGTCAAATTTCCAATGTTTGAATAAAATTCTGAAAGTTGGCGTGCACCCCTGGATGTAGGCTGATCTAAAAACAGCAATATGACACACTGATGGAAACACTGATAAAGTCTGGCCTATTGGAGAATGAAGTTCATTAGCTTTACAAAGCCTGTATAGACTATTTTGAACTTTTTTGCTGTTGTCCAACTGCTTTCTATACATTTAATTATTTAATTAACATAACAAGCAGACCTTTTACAAAAATGTAGGTATTTTTTAGTATTTCTTGGAACAAATCAATGTAATGTTAGTCTGTATGACGATGTGACGGCTTTTGCACAGTTTGCAGGTTTGTGTAGACATTTTTGGGTAAAAATCAATCCAGTGCCTATGTTTGAATGTCTCTTTTATGTAAGCCAACATTCAGTTGAGATAAAATAGGCGTGAACTGTAGGAAACTACCGTAGGTGCAGGCATGTATAGTCACTCTCTCCAAATGCTCTCCAAAAAAAACAAAACTGTATGCCTCATTAAAGTTCCTCCAGATGAGGAGCTTCAGCTGATGAACCTTCCCAATCAGTCGAGTAACGGTGCTCTGGAGCGGCAGGTGTCTGCCAACTAATCGCTGCGACGTGATTTCACAGAATGATTCCTCTCCCTGGTTAAGGTTGTTAAAATCAGTGTGACTGCTGAGAAAGAAAAACCTGTACAGTCTTGGTCCTGCATGGCACATTTTCAGAGATTCCTACTGAAGAAACCCCCCTTTATTTTCAGATCAATGAGAGGAAGCTACGCCACAACTCCACAATTATGTGTGAGTGTAATGTGTATTTACAAAAACAGTTTCCTGCTTTAAAGCTAATGATTATAATTAGGCCATTAGAAGGAGGTCAGAGCCACCAAAGGGATCCAGACAGAACTATTTTTGAGTTCATCAACACACGACAGCACATTTACAAAAAAAAGAAGGTGCTCTAATGTTATTTCGGGTGTCAGTTCTTCGGCTTACTTTAATAGTCCGGCCTCCGCCATTCTTCCAGGATGCTCAGCAAAGCAAAGACTACATCTGCTCATAGTGCCAGACTACACCTGCAGCTCAGCTTTGTCTTGGCATAGATTCAAAATCAACCAACTCCAGCACAGCTCAGACACCTAAATCCATATGTCAACATGCTAATGCTAATGGTGTAGCCAACCCTGCTGATACAGTGTGCGACACCAAACCTGGATTAACTACTAACTGTAAATAATACATTGCATTTAATTAACTTTAAGGACCAGCTGGGTACACGTAGGTAATCCAAGCAATGCAATTCATTACAGACGAGCCTGTAGTCTCTGTGGGACGACTCGTAAAGAGACACAGCTGGGAACAACTGTGGTGGGTTTTACTTTAACTGTGGGAGAACACCTACTGAACGGGAAGCCTCAAAGCAGCGAATTAAACTATAAACTGTCCCGCTGACAACAAGGTCTACAGTTGTGCTGGTTAACCAACAACTAGCGTGTCACATTTCTTAAACCAGACTTTTTAAAACCTCTTTCGTGCTAGTAGAGTTCACCGGACTGGTGGTGAAATTGCACAGTGTTGTGTAACCAGAGTGTGGCAACGATGCAGCTGCAGTAAAGCTGATGTGGAGGGATTTTAAAGCTCCGATTTTAGCCTTGTGTTACTCCACCGATTTTACAAGTACATTTTTTTAGTCAAGAGTACTGCGCAGCCTGTAAAAACATATGTAAAATATATATACATCAGCAATCTGGACAAGCAACTAATGTCTGAGAAAATGACTCAAGCAACATCCCTTCAATAATCACATCTTGAGCTCTGAACCTACAAACCATTAACGTTAATCCTGCATCATAAACTGAACATATGAAGACAGAAAGACACCAGGGAGTCTCTAATGCCGCATTCACACAATAGCATCAGAACAGGAAAACCTCCCATCATTCAAATTTGGGAGAATTCACCTATTATTCCGAGATGGTTACCGCGCTGCTTACCTTGAAATCACCAGATCAACAGCCTAACTTTGCTTCTTTTGCTGCGATACGTAGTGGATCGTGAAACCATCTACAAAGAAATAGTGCATAGCTCCTTTAAAATTACCTTAATTAATTCTATTGGTGTTAATATTGGATTCCATTTAGATGCAACTGCCAGCAATGGAGGCTTTGCAGTCACGTTGCCAGCTCTTTGTGCCAAGTAGGAAATAGCGGAGCTGTCAGAAAGTCCCCACGTATCTGACTCGGGATTACGAGTCAAAGGCCAACGTGAACAGTTAGCCTCTCGGCCTCTGCTGCAACGATTTCGACCGCTATTTTAAAACAATGTGTCTCTTGAATGTCTCCAAACTTTATGGAAAAGAAGCTCTAAAACATTTAACTTGTCATGGAAGGAAAACCGCCTGAGTGATGCTGACGAAAGGTATTTGCATCAAAGTTGACATCCCATTTGATTCTTTTTAAATATCTGGAAAAAGAATGGATGTTTTTTCAATAAAAACACACTTTGAGCATTAAAATGTCTTTAGGGGTGTGATCACCTCCCCTCCATCTCAGGTAGAGGAAACATAGATTGGCTAGATCACACACTATTTGTGCATAATGACTCTAGAAAATGCTGAGCTTTGCTTTCTAATCCCCCCCCATGCCTCTCCACAGTATATGAGTCCCTTGGGGTACGCGTGATAGAGTTTTAATCTCCTTCCTTTGGAGCCTTTATAATGTATATAGGGGTTCTAACCCCCAAGATATACTGCACACTTTACCATTAAAATAATCATTAGAGAATATCGCTGTTCAGCAGTTTGACGGGGGCATGCGAGTGGAGATGTTGTTGATAAGAAGGCGCATATTTTTCCTTTTGGACTGGCTTAAGCCCAACGTAGTAAAGCAACTCACACTCTTAATGAAGCTTGGTCAATTGTGAGGGCAAGAGGGGAACACAAGGCCGAATATTGGATAATCGGGCTCGCTGGAGGGTTCGATCATGACGCTCAAGGCAGAAAAAATGGAAAAAGCTTCTCACTATGTGTTGCAAGCTTTGGATAAGGTTTAATATAGCAGATCCAGTCAATATATGTTTGTTTATCCAGCCGTACCTGCCTGCCTAACTTCCTACTCACGGTACACACAGTTCTTGCCTCTGCACCGTTACAGTCAAAGAAACCAAAGTACAGATTTGCAAGAGACTTCTGCTGCTGTCAAACTGTTTCTAGCACATCAGGTCCCCAGAGGGAAAAAAACCCACAACATATTCCTACTATTCAACGTTTCTTTTGCTGGGAACAAAAACAAACTGTCCCCCAGTCTTTATTTTAGAACATCCAAACAGATAAATAAAAGGATTTCAGCTCATATCAGAGCTCACAGTCCTTCCCGGTGAGGCGGTCGTTGAGGGGATGACGGAGGTGTTGATGGACGACCTCGGGCAAACAAGATGCCAAGTCGCTAATAAAAAGCACTCGAGAGGGCCGTAAACCAAAAGTCAACCAAAGGTTATCGGAACAAAAGAAAACAGTATATTTTGCGAGCGGCATCCTCTCTCTCTCTCTGCCTCGCTATCGCTCATTTTGATGTTATCGACTCGCTCTGGATCTTGACGCCGAAGCTCTAAAAAAGGAAAAGAAGAAGCTATTCACATAAGGAAAACTAAAAACTATGGCAAGTGTTAACCAGCCTCTGGGCCTGACATCATTAACTAGCAGAGCAAAGGATCGCGATCCGTCTAAGAGCTCAAAGAATTATGGTGAAGCTCAGATATTGATGAATTATGTCAAAACTACACATGAATCATAGTTCTCTCTCTGAAGCACTGTGCTGAGTGACTTACTGCTTTCATAAACAAGCAGTAAAAACAACAGGAATATTTATTTTTTATTTCTTGTCAAGAATTAGATAGATATTAGATAATAACTGCATCACTCCAGTGGAGAAATGGGGTCGCAACGGCAGCAAACAGTGAGGCTGTAGCTGCGGTGCTTTGAGCTAGATGCTAACGTCAGCATGCTCACAATGGCGCTTAGTTTAGCGTGTTAGCACGCTAACATTAATTAATTAGCACTAAACACTAAGTACAGCTGAGGCTGATAGGAAGTAGCTTTGCAGGTATTTGGCTAAAAATACATTTTGACCTGATGATGACTAGCTTAAAAAGTCAGAGGATCAACAGCATGACTACTATTCATCCTCTGGTGATCATGAATGTCTGTACCAAATTTCATGGCAATCCATCCAATAGCGGTTGAGACATTTTACTCGAAACATAAAGTGGTGGTGCTAAATAAAGTCGGTGAAATCGACCAAATAGATGTTTGTCACTTGTTTTGCTGTTCAGTCTCACTTTGAAACAAAAGTTTAGCAGGTGTTTGTTTTATAAAGAACTTTTGGGACCTGAATCTGCTTTATAATCTAAAGTCAGGCACATTAACATCCTTTTTTTTTTTGTTTTTGGATGGGAATTCAACATGCTCGCTCTCATCCTGCAGTGCTGAGAGTCTGCCGTGTTGTTGTAGCACTCATCATCAGTGGCAGCGAGATAAAAACATTTAAACTTTTAGCATGGCGGTGCTACACGGTACTCCAAACAGTTGCATGGCAACAGCAGCAGCTTCCTACATGCGTACAGTAGATGTGTTTAGTGCTGCTTGGTAAAAACAAGGCACCCCGTGTTCAGATGGGAACATGAAGCAGCTTATCAATACATGTCCCGTCTTTTGTTGGGGCCTGAGCTGAAAGTGCCAAGTGCACAGATCGAGGTGGATTCTCAACCCCTAAAGGTTGACCCAAATAGCCGCCCTCGAGCCCCGAAAACCCCTCGAGGCGGTAAAGACTCGGCCCGTGTTTCTTGTTGAGAAACTCACTGAATGAATTCTTTCTGATGTCTTCTTTCTGTCTCTGCTCCCCTCCCTGCCTGCCTGCCAACTGACACACTTTCTTTTAATTCATCGGCAGCATGGCGAGAGCGATGGAGGGAGCGTGGGAGCGAGTAGGAGGGAGAAGGGAAGGATGGAGAGAGAGAGAGAGAAAGAAAGAAAGTGTGTTTCGGCATCAAAAGGCTGTCTCGGAGACTAGGGGGAATACACTGACTCTTCAATGTGCTTTTTGATGATGCCTTTCTGTTTTACGAACTCAACGATACACAACAGCAGCAGCAGCCTACTTCACTGTTCTCACTCGTTATTCCCTCTCTTCTCTCTCATTATAATCTTTTATTTTGTAAGACACGCTTCCTGGCGTCGGCTGCTAGGCTGCGGACGTACGATATTTTGATGGCTCATACTTCCTGCAATAAAATCTTTGAGTCCCCCGACGCTAAAGGTTTTCTCGAAGATGCAGCTCCCTAAAATCATTAAACATTTAAAAGGGCTATTCCCCGAGTGATCAATGCTTCAGAGGATAACACGTCCTATTATGTATGACCCAGAACCAACTCGCTCATATCTTCAGTCACATCTGCTCACTGCAATAATTATTAGGGGAAAAAACAGGCTCTTTGGAGATAGATTAAAGAGAATACTGACCACTGTTTTGCTTTGTCAAACTTTGTACAGTCTCGCTTCACATTTATATGGCAATAACACTGTAAACCTGATTAATGCTATGTTTAATTGAACACGATTGCAGCTCTGCATCTGTAGTCGCTCAGCTGTCTTTCCTCTCTTTGGAGAACACAGTGGTGTGTTAGGATGTTTGATTTACTAGACGACACCATCCGATGAAAATTAAACGCGTCTCGTAAAAAAAAAATACAACAGCTGTCTTTCAGGAATGATTTACACAGGCGGATTGTTTTTGTCAGGAGGCTAGACACGTATCTCTTACATTAAATACCGTCTGAAAGACATGTTTAAATGTCAGTAGGCTCTTGTATTTAACCACAGATACAGACACCTACTGATAACGTACAGGTACATTTTGTGGGACTATATATATCAGAGGGAAATATTGTACTTTGACTCCACCTGTATGATGGCTGGATTTGATATTGAACTTTAGCATTAGACTGTCCAGTGGACTGAAGCACAACTCCAAAATGAATGCTAATGTTGCTCCGTGCCTACTTGAGGTGTAGATGAGCCCAGTTTGCTAACATAGCAACATTGGTAGCATTATATGACATTGGTAGCCCAGTGTCATATAATGATGTCAATGTTGTTTATAGCTTGTTTACAAATCCGAGACCACAGTTTATTCATAATCTGTACGCACAGATTTGTAAACGACTTCTACGAAGCTACTATTAGCTACTAGCCTACTGTTAGCTACTCGCCTACTGTTAGCTACTAAACTAAAATTTTCGACTGACCCCATCAGACAACCAAATATCAAATATTTATTAAAAAAATATATTTAATCAACAGTGGACACATTCTTTTGCAACACAGAGTGAAACCTTAACTGGAGGATTTAGGAAACTTCAAATGCAGACTCATGAAGCAACAACAGTCTTAACTTTCGGGCGAGAAACACAACTAGGACAACTAGTGGGCAGGTGAGGAATAGCAGGTTCTGAAAGGTTTTTTAATTCACTAAAAGGAACCCTAATTTAAATCCAAGTATATTTTGTCTACTAATATATTTTGTAACTGGCCAAGAGGTATAGCTGCAGGTTTTTAGGTGGTTAAACAGAATCCGAGAACATGCCGCATGATGGCCTGTAGTTTGGAAACTTCAGTTTGAGTATAAAAACACTCGATCTCTCGTGATTCAGACGGCTTAATTTATTCTAAATATTCAAGTCTAACTGATGTTCTCCGACGCTAAACTTCAATTAGTCGACTTTACCACAGCTTCCTGAGTTTCAGTCATTACAGGGACTCCTCGCACTGCCGAAAATGACCATCTTAAAAAAAATAAAAAAAGAAGTCACTCAATCTTACATCCAGCTCTGTCAGATGCGGTGGAATAATTTAAATCTCCCCACTGCACTTTCTCTTGGTTCATCAGCATCTCACGGCACATCTTCATGAAAATAATGTGGATGACAGGATCAGACTTCACTTTTTTTGGAGTGCACGTTCCCATTCCCTTTGCTCAGAGATTATCATCCCATCCTCCTATATTTGTTGTCCTCACACCACGACAGGAGCTCTTGTATTGTACACAAAAGTGTCTTTGTTTCAAATGTCGCCATTTCACACAGCAAGTGTCAACATCCTCTTTTACTGAGAACAAAGAAAAACCACAATAAAGCTAGGAGGTAGCATACAAGCAGCAAAATTGTCCTTTTTTTGACAGAGGTTTGGTGTTCCCGACAAATTAAATGCACATTTTTGACTCCGATCAATCAATTTGCTCACATTAAAACCCGTTTTTAATCATCAGACCAAAAAAGCATAAGCATATTTGGATTTAAGGAGTGTGAGTGAAAAATAAAATGACCATTATTTTTAAGGAGAAGTGGCATTCAGAGCCAGCACCTCACAGAATAACCTTGTGTTTTCTGCCCTCTGCTGGTCACTTTAGGTACATGCAGTGCACATGCATGCACTGTACTCGAAAAAAAAAAAACACAGATTCACACGCCCACACACTCATCTGCAGACACAGAGAGTGTGATTAATGCTCTCCATTTTCACATTTCTTGCTAATTAGCAGCTGCTTGCAGCTCATACTGACGGTTATTTAAAAGACATTTTATATAGACTGTGTCGATAGAGCCATAGACGCCGTAATTACACATTTAATTACTCCATGTTTGTAGTTTGTACTGTACAGGGGCCAATTTCACGGACAGAGTTTCTGCTTATTTACACTTTTCTATTACTGCTCTCTCCTCACACACAGCCAGTGTTAGAGAGGACGGCAACTGAAATTCAGATCTTTGCAGCTTATTCAGTATTTGCTTGCGTATATTATGATTTGTGCATTTATCAATAATGCATTCAGAGCCTACATTGTATTTAGTGGGTGTCACAGTTTTGTTCTTGGCTTTTTAAATTATTTACTTTAATACATTTTAAGGAAAAACTGTGTAGTTTTCGCTCTCAAAGTGTGAAAATTATTGGGGTGAACCTTTTTTAAAAAGCAAAGTCCTCTCAGAGCTATTAATATATTATTCTTTGGAACTGCAACACCCTTCCCCTAACACGTCAAAATAATTGGTTCAACCAATTTCATCATTAACTTAAAGAGGCAAAGCACAAAGAATTTAAGTTAACCACCAGATCTACATTAAACATTAAATAGTTGTCAAATTTATGGCAAACGTGACAAAAAAGTGAATATTCTAGTTCTACTTTTGAATAAAGAGCCGCTAAGCAAACGTGTGACCATCAGTTTTAATTATCTCGGAGAAATTATGTTTTGTTTGTCATTTTGGCACGGCGGACAGGTCTAAATACTACAATACCCATGAGCCTCGGGCCACCGTCGCCATGGAGAAGAATCCGGTAAATTGTAAGAAAGTATGTCAGTTTATTTAAAAAGCTGCAGATTGTGTCGTCAGTTTTCTCAACACGTTTCTTCCTGATATGCACCCTGGGAGTTGTAGTTAACTATGTGCAAAAGGCTTGTGCCTTCGACTTTTTATCAGCGAACCAGATGTTTTCTAACGCAGTTGTTCATCTTTTGCAGTGATGATTTAACGAGGAGAGCTTCATGCCCATCAAGCCGTAAAACTGCGAGTCACGTTGCTTTTACTTCTGGAAACCGGCACAACTCTATATGATGCTTTGAACTTTCTTTCCTTTTTGTGAAGGTGGGAATGTTTAATCACTAAGATCCAGTGTGTAGTCCTCTGCAAAAATAAGTAACCCTCCTCCTTTTCTGCCCCCTTTTTAACCTCCCTCCCTCCCACCCTTAATCATTTTCATACAGCCCCTTGCATACAATATATTGCTGTTTATGCTGTAGAGACTGAATTATGATCCTTTTTGTAAGAATGTATATGGAGCAGGTCTTCTGCCTAGCCTTCCTCAAATGCAATCTTCCACACATAAAATGCAAATTCACTCAAAAATACACCGCAGCTATGGGCAATTAAACTGCTGCTTGTATCCCCGCAAAACTAACAGATGTCCTCTCCTGTAATACACGATCCCATCAGCCTCCGACAAAACGCTCACCTCCAGTCAAACAGCAAAAGCTTTCACAGCATAAGAATGAAGGCTGCCTCGCTGAGAAGCTGCAGCATCTGACAGAGACTCCTACTGTTCCTTTATATAACACCTTTTTACAGCAGCTATTTACCTTGAAATGATGTTGCCAAGTAACAACATCCTGATTGTGTGGTGTGTGTGTGTGGGTGTGTGAGTGGGTGTGCATATGTCTGCGTGTGTGTGTGTGTGTGTGTCAGTGATGGATGTTGTAAAGTGCCATTATGGGCTCTAAAAGTGGGGTTCTAACAGCAGCTTACTCTCATGCAGGTCTGCTGCTGTACAAAAGCTGCAGGCAGAGACTCATATATCACTACTGCACATTAATCCTTAATGCTGCTAATGCCAGCTGCCTTGCAAAGGGCAAAACACTTTATGATGCAGGATATTGCACCTGCTTTTTTTTTTTTTTTTTGCATCCCACCTCATGTCTTTTCCCACTCTCTCCTCCCCTCTCTCTCTCTCTCAGCATGAACTGCTCAACTGATACATGTACTACAGTAATCCCCTTCTTAGCGAATGGGATTAATACTTAATTCAAGAAGAGCCTTCTTTCAATACCTCGCCGTGCATTCATTGTTCACTCTGTTTAGGGTGGCTTTACCCAGCTTTGGGCAAATTGAAGGAATGGTAAGTGCATTAACGCGATAGATTGGGCAGACAGGAGTCCAATCAAACACACACTGGAAGTTTTTCCAAAAACAAAGTATCCGCACTACTTTAGGTTTTTTGAGGTTTAAGCGCATTTATCAGCATCTCCTGTGAGTCACTGGGGTTAAAAATTATGTTTGCAGCAATAAACAAGGTCCTATATGCACTACAGTCCTATTATTCTAAAGGAAAAACTCCTTTCTGACTGACTTTAGTGCAGGTTTTTACAGGTTTTAAAACCTCCGAACTATCCTTTTAAAGTCAATCCCTAATGGTTTCTGAAGCTCTTTGTGCTTTATCCTTGAAACTCCAGTACTTGCATTCATAAAGGTACCAAGAGCCCATTATGCACTGATCCACTGCAATGCTGATCCTGGATTAGCCCAGGGGCAAGAACACATGGCAGAGTGAACTTCACAATGAAGTACCTCACTCTGCTATATATACTGTATGTATACATACATAATAAACAAATGGATGGTGTATTGTGCCTTTGCAGTTTGGGACAAGGACAAAAGTAACTTGGATTCATAAGCAGTTTATCACATCAGTGCTGCATGATGAAACTAATTCCAAACTTGAACCAAACTTGATGGTTTTGGCTCAGCCTGTTGCTTGAGGACACGACTGCTGTATCAAGTAAACTGGGAAGTTTTGGCACCGCAAAACAAACACACGCAAGCAACCTAAACTGTCTTGACTGTGAAATGGCCCAGTGTTCTTTCTTTCTGACAAGTGAGCTGTTGGTGTTGGCAAACATCTGCCAGCGCGCTCACGATCAAGAGCAAAAACCATGAAATCCATCTGAGGTTACTCTGCGGGAGAGGGCTGTTTTGAAGAGCTTGGAGGGGGGTTCAGGACCTGCTTGTTTTTACGGTGTTACACATGCAGGAGTACGGATCTCTTACTGAAAAAGGGATCGCCAGGGGGCTCTACTGTACTGTTCCTGGTAAGAGGTCCTGAAGGTCAAAGACAGCCAGGCTACAACAAGTTGAATTTGTGCACTGGTTAAGGTAAAAGAAAGTTTTCAGTAGAAACCTGTGAGCAATAATCTACAATATAAGTTTGATTCCTAAAGGTTGTTGCTTAAAAACTGCATGCATCTTGCAAGTGTTAATCTTTTTTTTTCAAACCCATTAAAAAGAGTGGATAAAAGGGCAAATACACTCTCAATTCCCAGTCTGCTTACTGTATTTTCCTGGTGCTTTTAACCATATTAAAAGGTATTCATCAATGAAAGGAGTTTGCTCAGTTGTCGTGGAGGTGGATTTAAGCTCAGAGGTTGTTCACTCATAGGACTTCCTGCCAGTGTTGGCTTATAAATTAAGCTAAAATTAAACTCGATGAAGGCCTTGTGATGTGGTTGAAAACTAGTTAGTGGACCTTGAGTCTGTGTTCTGTGTTCTATCTATCTGCTCCAGACGTGGTATTACTACCGGAACGTACAAAATAAAGGTTTATTCGCGTATAAACAGTCTTTGTTTGTGTTGTCAGGCTAATTTGAGCAAATAAATCAACCGTTAATGAGCATAGAAATGACATGTATAACTCTTTCCATGATATGAAACATCATGGAAAGAAGGTCGTGGTGGTTCAGAGATATAAGTGGGCTTTGGCTCCACCTAGTGGCCCGTTTAGTCGCCATTTTTGTTTTTATATGCATTTGCGTCATCGTCACGCTTGCTCAATCCGTGGAAATCCGGAACCAACCCCCAAGCATCAAGTTGGATGCTGCTGTATTTCCCCACCGGAAATAAGGGGATCCCGCCTTCAAAATAAAACACCTAGCTCCGTCAAAATAATCTGAATAATAGTAATAAGTAACAGGTTATCATCTAAATGTCATGGGAACACCAAACAATTACATCTACACAGTTCATTTGAAAGCAGTGGTAGTGATTTTCTTACTTGAGTATTTCCATTTTAGTCTACTTTCTACTTAACTATATTTTAGTGGAAAATAGTATGGTATAATATATAAGATTATATATTGCTGTAATTACCTAGTTACTTTACAAATTAAGATTTTACATACAAAACATATGATCAGTTTATAAAATATGATGCAATGTTATGGATTAAATTCACCAAGAGTTTACAAATTAGCTAAAATTGGCTCTACAATGACCAAGTGCAACCGTAAACGCTGCTTATGTGTTAACAAATCAGTAATAATATGATATATATAATAACACTCTTTGATACTTATATAGAAGTATATTTTGCTGATAATACTTTCGTACTTTTACTTGAGGTAAGTTTTGAAGGCAGAGTTCCTGGAGTTCAAAAGTTATTACTAATTAATTGATTATTACTTCTGGTACAGTTAGTCGTATACATTTTATTTTGAAATATTTGATCGGAAGTACCAGTTTCTAAAAGTAGCTTGACTGTTGGTCAACGTTTTGTATTTTTTTATGCGAGTGCTCTGTAGGTTGCAGCCATTTCTGTCATCGGTCTGTATCCTGTTTTTCAACGTTGTTTGGGAGAAGTATCTCCTGTCCGTAACACAAATTTAGGAGTAACAACGAGTCAGATTTTCTTATTCTTTTCTCGGCTGGCTTGCTTGCCAGCTGAATCTCGTCAGGATGGACCCAGCAAGCCGATACCAAGTGGTGAGTGCGGACAGTTGAGATCAAAACACCGTTGGCCTGCCTGTCACAGGAAACGAGGCCTTAAAAAAAAAATGAAGGCATTGCTACCCTTTTACTTTTCAATTAGATGGAGGTAAATCACGTAGACACGAAATCAAAACCTGTTAAATGGCGTTTGAGTGGTTACTTCTGTTGTATTTTGGCTGTATTTATTTCCTCGAATTGTTTGTTTTGACAGCTAGCCTCATAAAGCACTTCCGCATCGGCTAAGCTAACGTTAGCTAGCCAGCCAAGGTTTTGTCTTGTAGGCCTTGAAAGTTAACATCCCAGTAAACTGTGTTGCACACTTAATATACCTTGTCTTAAGTATATTTACCTGCCAACTATAAAACCTATGTTAAGTTACACGACTGTTGACAAGCTAGCAAAAGTGTTGACAAGCTTAGCTTTAAGCTAGTGTTAGCAGGGGAATTTAGTAGCTGGCTGATATCTATTGTGGCTTCAAGGGACTTTTTTTTTGAGTCTCTTAGCCAAATGATATTATAACTTCCGGGATTAGCAAACACCCCGGTTAAGTATTAAAGTCCAAAGGGCTAGTACGAGTCATGTGAAGGGAATTAAACTAATAACTTAATAACACAATTTGACAAAATATGACTTCTTTTATCCTAGCAGACTAAAATAAAATGTGTTTCCAGTCCTAGTCAAAAGCAATCTGGATGTTAAGTTTAAAAAATTGGCAACCTCACAATGTGGTGAATATTTGGGATAAGCGGCATTAAACGTGTGGAGGTTTACTGCTGATCTAAAAAGTGTAAAGTTACAACAGTGGCTGAGGAAACAGTCCTGGCCGCTTTGATATAAAGTCCGCTTTGTGCTCGGATGCCTGTGGTTCTGGGTATGTGAGTGATAATCCCGCAGGATTTAGCACGAGCCAAAGCAAATCAGTGTTGTCCTCTAACTTTTCGACCCTGAACAAAGTGCAGATTTCAACAACAATCCAGTTTTTGTAAAAACAACATTACTACTACGCACACTAATCAACTGCTGGACTCTCAAGGATTATTTAGATGCTGTACAGTTCAACGCATTCAGGCCAAACTGATAGAAGTTATCTGATGTTCTGGTCTGGAGACAGCACCATTTTCATTTCATTATGCCTACGCTTACATGCTGCTCATTCCTCCCCACACTTTGCCCTCTAGCTCTCTCTTTCTTTCTCCTCTAAATAAAACTCCGATTTCTGCAAGTATCTGCTGCTCTGAGCAGGCCTGCAGGAGTTTTGGGTATATTTGGACACGAGGAGGCTTGTGGCTATGTTGTTAAGATCTTATGTAATCCCCTGTGCGCGGGGGTGCCTTAAGCTTTGTCCTTGACTCCGAGCCAGTCGTCAACTACTCATTCACTCACTGCCTCGTACATCGACCCCTGCGCTGGGGGAGTTTTGCAAGGTGGTTTGAATTCCAGGGTTTTTTGAGAAGTTTATCTGCGTGGTGACAAACAACGTTCCTTTTAATTATGACTGTATTTCTATTTTTCAAGAATCTGTAGTTAATTGAGCTCTACTGTTATTACTCACCTGTGACGTCAGATGTTATTATAAAGGGTGTTTCCAGTGGTGTTTTACCACATTAACATTATTGCCATTACTTCATGGAAAATGTTAAATAAAGTAACTGATTTGATGAACACCTCTCTTAAACACATAATTATAGCGCTGATCACTAGAGTTCATAAATATAATGGAAATAAATAGGTTTCTACCTACTTGTTTTCTAAACTATAGTAAGTTTAAAACCGAAACCAAAATTGCCTGCAGCAATTAGGCCACCACATCAGCTTCCTCAGATACTGTCCTTATCTTGCAAACTCGATGGAGTTGTTTGACTAAACATGTTAGAAGCAGAAGGGTTGTCATGCTTGATATCTCAACACAAGTCAGCAGAACAACAGTATTCATCCCAACCTGGACATTGTTTTCTGGAATCTATTCACACATTCTTTCACTTTACGTTGTTCTGAGATTTGCTTTACGGCTGTGAGCAGGTTGAACTGGCTCAGCCACATTGAGATAGCCTTTGTTAGCTATTTAACACAGAATTAGTCTGTGGTCGTCATCTGTTAATACTGCTGATATTTAGCTGATGTTCTAAGTTTAAAAAACAAAAAAAGTTGTATTTTGTCATGGTCAGTGTGGAGCACGAGATTGTACGATGAATTGTTGTCGAGGCCTGGAGCTGTCTGGGTTAAAGTTAACTCTCTCAAAGGCACCTTGATGGAAGTCACAGTGAAGGCGAGGAGGAATCACTGCCTCGCTTCGCCTGCCCAGATTTCCCGCCAGCCGCTCTGCAACCACCATGTTCCCATCGCCCCTCTGTAATTTCAGAAGGCGTTTGGCTCTTTGGTCTGGTGGAAATGAATGTACTTAAGTCTGTAACTGACTCTCTTGGCTGTACACTCATTAACTGATTACATGTGTATCGCTTTCCCAGAGACCTTCCTCTGTTGACATACCGATGTAGTCTCCCGCCAATGTGCTTTGCTTTCAGTGTCAAACATACTGCTGAGGGTGTAGCTCTTAGCCTGGCCGGCTGATTTACATACGATACCAGTGGTTCTATTCCAGCAAACACTTACAAAGACCCCGCGGACCCCACCACTACCAATGAAAACTACAATATAGAGAGGTAATTACTGAATATGAATACACTGAACGGCAATTGCAGAAAAAATGCAGAGCATAAATAGTATCAAAAATGGGGTCTGATTTCATGAAAATCTTATTAAGGGATTTGGATTATCCAGTGAAGATGGAGAGCCTACGAATGCGTCGGCGTTGTGGTTGTCCGTCAGAAGCTCTGTCAAAAACTGACATTTTATTTAGTTTTACGCCACATTTTAGATCCTGGTTATTTTATCTGTACGTTTTAACATAGGCTGCTAAAACTATTCCGTTATCGGATGTTTGAATCTCAAGTTTTAAGTCTCCGGTCGGAATAGCCTGGCGCAAGTGAATTTACTGCTAGCATAACCCGGCTTGTTTTCAGCATGAGGAGCTTGCTAGCCAACGGGGACAGCAGATAATACCACCGCTGTTTTGCCTTACCACCACCACCACCTCCACCAACCGGGAGGAAACCCCAGCTATTGTAACCTGCTTACCGGAGGTCGACCCATTGCAGCAGGTCCAGTCCTTGGACCTGTGCCGGTAAGTCTCGTTCCCAGTAGGACCTCCTGTGTGTAACGTTACAAGTCTGCTTTCCGCTGTGGGCTCCCGTTGCAGGTAAGTCTCGCCGTGTCGCTGCCCGCTTACAACACCAAGGACAGTAGCATTACCCCTGTCACGACTCCTTTTACTGGCCATAGCTGTTTCTCTCTCCCCAGCGACCACCACCGGATCCCATAAGCTATGCCTCTACTCACCTCACCATCCGGATGCAACAGCTGCCTCCGCCTGACCCAGAAAATCTCTAAGCTGGAATCGAGAATATCCATCCTGTTTCAGGATTCCTTGACTCTTTGATCACCATGGGCTCTGCTGCCACCACCACAACCACCACTGGAAAACTGGACTAGACCATCCCATGTCTGGATGTCGCCGCTGCCCAGGCTGCAGACCACTGGATCCAGCTGGGAGCTAAGCCCAAGGCCCTGGTTAGCTCCGCTCTTAGCCAGAAGGAGCCATGGGCTTTTGCCCGTAAGGGTAAACATGGTGGGAAGATCCCCTGTCATACCCCTCCACCTTGGGCCCTCCAGCAGGACTTCCCCCCACTTGCCGGTCGCCACATCAACCACCCTTCGTCCCCGGAGTCTGATGGACCCTTGTCGCCGCCTCCACTCTCCTCGGCTGTGTCCAAGCCGTCAGTTTCTCCTGTTGATCGTCGCTCTCAACGACACGCTCCCTCTTCACGACACCCAGCTGCGTGCAGTTCACCCCTCGTCCTGTAACCAGCTCTCCGGTTCAGGCCTCCAAACCGCAACATATTGCTTCCCCGGCGCCAAAGTTTTGGACATAGTCCAACAGATCCTGTCTGTCCTGAGTAAACATCCTCACGCCAGCTATGTTGTTATCCATGTTGGAACCAACGATACCACCTATCAACAGTCTGAAGTCCTAAAGCACAATTTTTAAATTACTCAAGGACCACAAAAAGTCAGTTTTTATCGGACCGATCCCCTCTCTTCCCATCGAAGACACATGGCTACAGTCAGAAATGCTCCTCTCACATCTTAATTGATAAGTTTAATCTCTTCTGGGAGCGTGCAGAGATGGCATTCACCCCATGTTTTTATTTTGTATTGATATGTTTTTTTTGATTTTATGACTTGAATGTTTTATTTTGCTGTATTTGTGAAGCACTTTGTAACGTGGACTTTGAAAAGTTCTCTATAAATAAAGATTATTATTGTGATTCTTACACGACAAATGGTTGACTGATGGTTTAACAGCATGACAAAGTGCTGCTTACAGTAAAGACAACAAACATCCAATATCCCGATTAACAGAATACAAACGGATGCTGGAGGCAGTGAGGTAAAACTATTTTCTGGGCTTGTCCTTTAATTTCTTTTGCTTGAGATAAAATATTTTGGAATAGAAGTTGGTTGTTCTTTTGTTACATTACACTTGGGTCAAATCCCAGATAAACTTATTACGACACAGGATCAATACCTCTTTATAATACTTTTGGCTTCAGACTGCAAGTGTTCAAGTAAATAAACAGTATTAAGAAACTGACCTTCATCTCAACACTTTGATGTGAATAATATGTAAAATACTGGGGAAGAAATTGAGCATATACTGTATATGAGCCTAACAGATGTAGCCCGTTACATACTGTATGCCACTGAAAGTAGTTCCCAAATACAAATATTGTGTTGCCCATGTCAACCCGCTCACTCGGCTCTGCCTGGACCACATTTTGTGCTGACAAACAAAAACAGATTGTGCAAAGCTCATTTAGTTATATAATAACTGCCTGATGTTGGTGCTGCTTTCAGACAACAGTGCTGATGTCCGACTATGAAAATACTTAGCTGAAATCCCCCAAATGCAGTTAATGAATACCAGCTTTAATACTGCTGCTGTCCTCTTTTACTTTCTGGTTGTTGTGATTTTAGTCAAGAGGCATCTACCGTCACACAGTCGGGTCTGCCCACAAGGAGTGGGCTCCATATTTTGTGGTCTTTACACATTTCTCAGCTTTGGAAAGCCATCCACTCTGCCGAGCAGAAAGTACACGATTGATGCCGGTTTTGGGAACTTGGAACAGTGTGAGCATCCCCTCGAGCAACCGCATTTTTTGGCAGACCGATCAGCTTATCTGCCTGCGCCCATTCCTCTAACCCCCGTCTCATCCTCTTCCCCAGTTGCACAATGAGGATGACTCTTCAGAGGCCTCAACCAGCGAGCAGCAGCCGTGCACTTCTGCTGCAGCCCAGGCCAGCATGTCCAGCCAGGACCAGGCCCAGGCCCAGGCCAGCCCGACACCTGCCCCAGAAGCAGGGGAAGCATCGGGGTCAAGGACTCAGGGGGAGGCAGAGGCGCCTCCACCTCCTTACGCCTCCATTGAACTGGGAGCAACCGCTGCAGCACCCGGTATGTATAAAAGAAATCATGTTTGATGATCCACCAGATTACTTTCCACTTTGTCTGCGCCTGATAGTTCCTCTAAATGTATATTTTTTCAAAGTGTGGTTGCATGCTTCCTAAAATAGCAACAGCAGCAGTTCTGTGGCAGTTTTTGGAGTGTGAGTCAGTGTTGATTTCCATGACATCACCACATTACTGGCAGCTACTTAGCTAGATACATGTGGTCTCCTCTCTCGCCTTTGTAACTGAGCCTTCTCCTTCTCCGTCGGGCCCACAGAGACTAGTTTCCAAAGTGACTTCCCAGTGCCTCCACCCTACAGTGTCGCCACCTCACTGCCAACATATGACGAAGCGGAGAAGGCCAAAGCGGCCGCCATGGCTACCTCCACAGTGGAGGTGATGCCACGGGTGAGGACAAACCCTCTTGTCTTTTTATGGGCCTGTTTTATCAACATCCCTCCCTTGAAGCGTTATAGATCCAGACCTGGGTTACATAATAATATTTGCAAGCTATTCTTGTTGTCTGCATCCTTTTATTTAAATGGGCGGGGTTTACCTCAAAGCGTTCCACATGTGACTACCACACCTGTAAGAACAAAATAAACAGGTTTAACGTCACATGTAGAGGTTTTTATAGTCTAAATGAATAGTGAATAGTCTACATTTGCTGAAAGCCTTTGTTGGGGATGTTTTCTCTATTTGTTCTACCAGATTTGGTCCATCCCATACTAAACATCTCTTATGTGCTAAGCTAAGCTACATATTATGAACAGCAGCTATTGGTCGCAGCACACTGAGTCAATGTCACGAGTCATTGATTGAGCATTTATAAAGAGGGAGGTCAAACATGTTTTACAGCTCATCTGTTGACTTTGTGTAGTAGGTGTGTCTGTTAACTTATATGCTATATCTATATGTGGTTTGTGTGTGTGTGTGTGTGTGTGTGTGTGTGTCCATATTAGGACGATGAATTCCCTCCCAGAGACGACTTCAGTGACGCTGATCAGCTTCGAGTCGGGAACGATGGAATCTTCATGTTGGCCTTTTTCAGTAAGCCAGCCTCATGTTTTATTTTACGCAATTCTCAAACAATGTCGTGCCAACACATAAAGAGGGCGGGGAACCTGGATTAATTGTTTGTTATTTGATTATGACATGCTCCTCAACAATGTGAATAATTGAATGATGGATCAGGTGTGAACATATGACATTTTATTTTAACATCAAGTTAATGTCTGACAAAATACCTCTCAGGATTGTCTCTGTTGTGATCAAAAGGTGTAGCGTTCTTTCTCTGTGGTTGTAGATTTGTTGTCGTTTTTGTCAAAAGAGGCCAACCTTAAGATGATTATCCTGATTGTCTTGTATTTTCCTTTCCTTTAAGTCGTCCTAATCAGCCTCCATCTCTAAAAATCGTTCTCTGTGCTTTAATTTAATTTTAATAAAGTGTTCCTGAATGTATGAGAATTGGCTATTTTCTCTCTTCTCTTGTTGTAATTGATGTGACCGAGTGTCTCCATGTTTGTCCCTCTAGTGGCCTTCCTGTTCAACTGGATCGGGTTCTGCCTGTCCTTCTGTCTGACCAATACCATTGCAGGACGCTACGGAGCCATCTGCGGCTTCGGACTTTCCCTCATCAAGTGGATTCTCATCGTCAGGGTATGTTTTTTGTTTTTTTTCTTTTAATATTGGTGCTGAGCTTTCACCAGCATGTTAGTTAGCTTATTGGCCCGAATATAAGGAAATTGCGTTTGAAAAAGTGCGGTCACATTACATCCAAAGACTAGACATTGACGAATATTCTGCTCGGAATAATGATTTGTGTCTGATATGACAGAAGTTAAATTACCTTGTTAAAAACTCTTAAAACTACATCTGCTCCTTCTTCCTCATTGAAAAATCCAGAATCTATTAATAAATACTGAAAGTGATGAATTTCTTTTTCTCTGTTTCCAGTTCTCTGACTACTTCACTGGCTACTTTAATGGTCAATACTGGCTCTGGTGGATCTTCCTGTTGCTCGGTGAGTCATTTTGCAATGTTAAACGGTGCGGTTTAAGTCTTTAATGTTGCTTTGTTTTGCTGGAGATCCCTGCTGTGAAGTGAACCGTCCTTTCCCCCCCTCCACAGGCCTCCTGCTGTTCTTCAGGGGTTTCGTTAACTACCTTAAAGTCCGCAACATGTCCGAGAATATGGCCACCTCTCATAGAACACGCCTCTTCTTCCTCTACTAAAAGGTAAAGTGAAATCTCTTTGGAAAATCTAAACCAACAAAGAAAATAAATCACTATTTATGCCCTGATGATTTGATCTGATTTCCCGCAGGTTTCCACACCATCACCATTCCTTTCCAATGTGAAGTTCCTTCCCTCCCCCTCGAATGACCTGACCAAGGAGCCTTGCAGTGAAGAGAGGAGACGGGGAAGGAATGAAGGAAAGAAGTAGGGAGAAAGTGTTAACCAGTCTCATTAAAAACAACATGACTCACTCCGAAGCCTCTACTTCTGAACCGAGCCGAAAAACAAGTCTTTGATGATCAGATCTCTTCCCTGGTTTTGCTTTTGTTTTTCATTCTCCTTTGATTCAAAGCTCTTAACGCAGACTGCTCTCGGATCGTGTGGAAAAAAAACAGTCTCACGCATGTGTCATGTCTCAAGAAGAGGAGGAGTGCTTTTGAGATGCACAAACTTAGTTACCTGAGGCGAATTCAGCCGACGCTTCTGTATGAAGAGGTTTGTTCCAAAATGAGTCATCCAATATTTTAAGAGTTGCAGAAACACTAAATGAAAGCACAAAGAAACTATTTTAATCAAACGATGTCTTAAATGTAGTCAAAACTAAGCTAGTGCAGCTCATTTGCTATGATATGACTTTTCCTGTGTAAACAGAGTTATCAGCTCACGATTGAATGACAAAAGCTCTATGTTTATAAAGTAGCATTTGGATTTTGAAAATAGAAAATGTGTAGGAAGTGGAAAACTATTCAGAGCCTTTGAAATTCAAATTTCCCCTCTGACTTTTGTGACAAAGATCTTGTGAGGATTTCAAAGCCTTTCGAGTGCAGCCTGTTTGCAGATCTGTATATTTCACTCTGACCTGTTGCATCTGTTTTAGTTTTGCCATTCCACCTTTTTTTTTTTTTTTTTTTTTTTTTAAGTTGAGGGTGTTTTGAACAAGTCTTACTTTAACCGTGATGTAGCATTTTCTACGCCCTCATTAACGCATGGCGCGGCCAAACTCAATCTACTTTAGTCTCATCTCGACACCTCAGCCTCTCCACCCTCTGAAGAAAAATTTTAATTAGAAGCCAAGATGGAAGATTTTCGTCTTAAATGTGCATGTATGAGGACGTCCAGGGACATGCGTTGATCAGTTTACATATCACACACCCGGATGCATTTAGTGTTTTTAAACTAAACACAACTTGATTCGAGCTTGCTTTTCCGTGACTCGACATGGCTCAGGACAGAATACAGCTTGGAATTGATTAACTCTTTCTTGATGTCCAGTTTCTTTTGACACAACCAATCAGTTAAATGAAGCCCTGGCCATTGGACATTGGATGAACTAGCTGAAGCAGGAAACAGTACAAGTTTTTCTATAATCTCTGAGCCATTGAATAAATGTCTAGAATGCGAAGCATTTACAAAAATAACTTCAGATGAAGGAAATGGCCAGGCAGTCAATGAAAGTCGGTAAAATGCACAAACAGATTTCCAAAAATAGCTTTTTCTTCTCCTACTTTCTTTGCCTTTCAATGGTAACTGTCCTATGCAGTAAAAACATTTTGATCATGACATTTTTTAAAGGAGGAGGGCTACATTTACCTCTGCACTGGTTGGCATTTTCTCCATTTGAATAAAAGAAAAATGGAAAAAGTTTCAAACACGCCTGCCTAACTACCAAAACCAAAACTTAATCATCTGTTCTTCACCTGTAAAACATGACACCCACCGGCTTTTTTCCCCCTCCCTGATTGCCAAATACGTCTGGAAAAACAGTCACCTGTAAGCTACCGAGGAGCGCAGCCAATCAGTGGAGGCTCCTTGGATAAATTGGTGTTTTTAGGCCACACGGGTCGCTTCCAGTCGGATCGGTGCAAAGTGGCCCAAAGGCAGGGCTGTGTGGGAAGTGGGCCTCGTGTGCGTCTCCTGCTTCGGTGCTGTGGAAGTGGACCTGATAGTTGGCGTTTTACATGCAGTGCAGTAACTTGTTACGTGCCAGGCTCGAGTAAAGCTCTTTGGAATAAAAGAGTCGTATGCAATTAGAGTTATTTGTAATGACCTGCAGTAGTTGTGGATGTAAAGTCCTGTGATCATGGAATAGTTGAATAGTTTAGTCATCGGAGATTGAGATCAGGTTCAGTCTAGAGTGAAGTGGTTGTTAATTTGTGGATAAAGCCGAGGTGCTCATTGAACAAGCTGCACAGAAAAAGTTAAATGTGTGCGTGCGTGTGTGTGAGTGTGTGTGTGCGTGTGTGTGCTGTACACACTTGCCAACAAACTTATTTTAATTACCTGTAAATCGGAGGAAAATGCAATGCAATAAAACCAATTAAAATGTGACTGGTTGTGCATGTCCTGCATGATTTAGAGAAGCCCAACACGGATCTCTCTTTGGGATTTGGGCTTTTATGATTAGATTCAAAACAGTGGAGTGTTTGGTGATGTAGCTTCGGTGTGGAGAAGAAAACACCTTTTATTATGTGACTAACTGAGAACAATATTATCATGACGGTGTCATTTCTCATGAGTGTAACAGCGATGAAGTCAGGGGATGCTGTCCAGCGCGAATGGAGTACGCGAGTAGTCTATGAGCTGACTGGACAAAAAAAAAACCTGCTCTTTGATTCTTTTTGTCATCCAGAAAATGAAATGTATATACCAGCTTATGCCAATTCATAATATTTGCACTTTGAAGAACTTCTGTACAGTATGATTTGTGAAATCTGCTTAACTTGGTGTGGTGGGAAGAGAAAAGAAAAGAAAAGAAAAGAAAAAAATTAACTTAGCCATCCGAGTTTTTAACTGGAATTCTTAATCATCCCAAATGGATAATTTGCCTTTTGCACTTTTTCAAAATGATAATATTGTTATTGTGTGTCTTGTTTCATCACTTTTAGCCTAAACTGTGACAGCTTAAGTATTGCCCGACTTTTTTTTTTTTATGCTTTTATTTTTTTGGTCACATCCCACTAAAGCCTCTTTCAGCAATATCAACATCCTTCAACGAATTAAAGCTCTGCTGCATGATTTATCTGCCTGGGCGAGTGGGCTGACATACGGATTAATCTCGTACAAATACATTTCTTTGTAAATAAATGAGGGGGGGAAAAAAAAAATGAGACGGCAGCCAAACAATTTTTTGTCCAAGATAATCCTTGTAACATCTTCTGAAATCTTCTGTTATGCATTTATCGTAACTGGAATTAAATTGAGAGATGATGTCTTGCAAAAATGCCAATAAAGTTCAAAAGCCTGCCAGTTAACGTTTATGGATTCTGGTTTTCTTTTTTTTTTTTGCACTTAAAGCCTGAATTGTGTCAGCAGTTTAAATGGATACAGATTAGCTTTTGCTATCATTTGAAAGTATAACTTGAGGAAATTAATCATGTAAAAGGAAAAGATGATAAAATGATTATCAGACTGTCACTGACAGAAAGAAGGATTGTGTGGTGATGATTCAAACAGGTTTATTAGACAATAAAAGAAGGTCCACTGTGTGTACTTTGTGTTTAATGCTAATTAAATGCTAAACTAAGATTCTGACCATGCTGAACATTATACCTGTTTTACAGTCTTACATCCTTCCTGGTGTACTGTGTTTTCTACAATAAGTGTGCGTTTTGGAGTGCACTATAAATCAAGTTTACTTCTCATACATCATCTTAACACTGATTGCACTGGCCAGTGAGATGGCTTGTGGCTACCTTGCTGCAGGTTATATTAATTAAGTCCACTAGATGGAGCCAAAGACTGCTTGGAAGATTTTACTGTAGCAGTTTTATTAGCAGCTCAGCACACTGTTCTTACTTGGGTCAAAGCTCTTATCACTGTCTTACTCCAATTTAAGCATGTCCTTTATGTGTTATATATTATCTTTATTTTTTTATTATTATTTTTCAACCCTTCAGGACACTCGTGGGTCATCTGTAGCCTCTCACAAAAAAGATCCTCATCTTCTAGCTGAGATAAAAAAGTGAACTTGCCTTTATATATTCTTTATATATTTATATTCACTTAAAGTTTCATAAGTCTAGAAGCAAAGGGACTGCTCAACTGTATGCATGAGGCAGCATTAATATTGTTTAAGTGTGGGAGTGCAGGGCCTAGTGTGAGATCATTTAACTTGTCTTTGATGACATCTTTATTATCTATAAAATCTAAAAGTCAAAGTATTCTAAAATATTGATTTAACACCTCTGTTCCCGTTTTATTAAATAACTCCTGGTTCATTGGTGAGCTGATATCTTACCTTTATGATCCAGTCTCTCAAAAAGTCAGCCATGCCACCGTGGTGATTTGTGACCCATTTTACTTTTATCTAAGTTTAAATGGTAGTGTGACCTAACGGCTGATCCGAGTTCAGCGGTGCCGCTCGGAGAGGCTCGATAAATATAAGCCAGAGGCTCTTTAGCGCTGCTCTGGGAGTGCTCCTCACACCCCAGTGCCTCGGGCTATTAACTAGGCCCTCTCTCCGTACACAGCTGCCCATGTCTAAAAGTTTGATTTTATGCAAGAAGACACGACTGGGCAGAAAAATCAGTAGGTCATTAAGTGGCTCACCGTCAGCTCAAGATTGCACCAAACTAGACAAAAAAAAAAAAAAAAAGCGCTCAAAATAACATTTAGGTTGCAGCCCAAAATAAACTGATGATCTGATAAAAACAAGACTCTCTCAAAGCCAAAGTGGAAACTTTATTCGAAACTAAGAAGCGTGCAGCCTTTATCGGGTTAGTATCTGCAAACTCAGACCGGTATCTGATAAAGGTTGCAAGATGGAAACATCAGGGTTTTTTTTACACTTGGGCCCTGGAGAGAGTCGCGGCTCTTTTATCAGCTAAAAACTGAAATATTTACAGCTTAGTTTGCTGCCAAGTGAAAGCTACAGCCTCACTAACAGTTACTCAGTATCCTCCTGCATTCATTTCTTCATTCTGTTTTCTACAGATGTGACTTGAGAATGTTGTCATTTTCGTATTTTACCACAAGGAGGCACCGGTTGCACACATTTCCTCTCACTGACTGGGCGCTGGTGAGTAAAACCACAGACTTTATGTTGAGCTTTGTCTCCAGTGGAGGTGTTACAGGTTTCTGTAAGAGCTGCATGAAGTTCCTGAGATCTTCATGCTCCTGCAGCCACTAATCTTTATAGAAGAAAAAAAAAAAGAAAAACGACCATGACTTTAGAACAGATCTGGACTGCTGACCTTACTCAAGACTAAGACTAGACTTGAGCACTACCCGTACTGTGTGCCAGACCACATCTGCCTGTTCACTGTGAAATCCTTGAAGCTACAAGCCGTCTCCTGCCTCCTGACAGACAGGGCTCAGGTGTTGCACTCCCCTTCCTGTGTAAATTATACAGCAGGTTTTGATAGGTGTCACATTAGACGCAGGATGTTGTTCCCCCCTCTGTCTCTCTCTTCCTCTATTCTTTCTCGTATTGCTGACAACAGCTATGTGAGCTACAGCTGCCAGGAACTGGCTCTGCGACAGCAGCTTGCGATGCCACAAAACCATATGTACATACTGTATATTGTGGAGCGTTTTCTTTCTCCGAGCCTGTAGTAATCTAGCTTTTCTTTTCAAGATCTTGAAGTAGCAATTAGCAATATCTGAAAAATGGAAGTAGATGCCTGAGTAAAGCAAAATGAGAGCTTGAGAGAGAGGTTCATGCTCCTTTAAATATTCAACATTCAACGTCAAAGCTTCGTGATGTGCCTGAGGGTGAAACACGGCTGAAGTGTGGAATTATTTCTTTAATCATTAATAGAAGCCAAAACCTTTCCTTTTTGTTAGATACATCTCCGTAGATCCCTAATTTGTTTCCTCACATAAGTCAGATCTTTTGATCAGTCTGAAATGACAAAAATTCAATTAACTGGCATTTTGGATGTGGATATTTGGTACAAAATATTGCAATAAGTTACACCGTAGACATGATTTTGGCAGCCTAGGCTGGCGTTAGCATGCAGGAAGAAAGCCAAGAACCTGATTTGATTTGTATATATTTGTATGCCTCAATTCAGTCAATTTCGCAGAAGTAGTTGTCACTTCAAATTGTGTCAAATAAGTGCTTCATCCTAGAATAGATGTAAATTATCTTTTTTTTTTTTTTTAAATTCTTCTTTGTACGTTTTCTGGATTAACTGTGAAGGCCTGCGATGTTGATGCAGCCGAAACCACAGTAACTCAGAAGCACACTGAATAACAATCACCACCGGGGGAGGCTACACTGAAAGGATGAGTCAAGTAAAAGTCTCATTGCTGCAGTAAACGCTGTAATGGGAAGTGTACACCTACTGCTGATATAGTGATGACTGTGTCCTGAAACCAAAATCTGAGCCTTTAAAAAAAGGAAAAAGAAAGCAGAGTTTACGTTGAACAGAGAAGCCTATTCACATAATGGGTTTATGTTCCCTACTTACCTACCCGCCTGCCCCTGGCCCCAATCTGGCCTCCCCTCTTTTAGAAGGCCTTAATGACTGACCCATTTACATAACTCCCTTCCGGTTTGCAAACGTTTCCCTTTATGAGGCCCTCTCCTCTGAACTCATTCTCTTCCTACTTTCTTGCTCGCCGGTCTCGCCATATGAAAGTCTCCCGCCCTGGTTCGGACCAGGTGGAGCCTCGTCGGGGGGCCCGAGCCTCGTCGGGGGGCCCGAAACTCTGTCACATGCAGAGAGAGGGAAAGGCAGCCAGAGGACTGCGCTGATAATCTCTGTCAACAGCATATCTGAGGGCCTCGGCTGCCTGGCTACTGCAGTGTGTATATGTATGTGTGTGTGTGTGTGTGTGTGTGTGTGTGCGCGCTTAAAAACTAACTGGTGAAGTGTGTGTGCTTACTTCACCGTGCTCACCCAGCAGCTTTCCAGTGTGTGTGGGTGTCTCTATTGATAGCCAACAGCTTGCCTTGGCCACTTGCAACCAGTGTGCTAAATGCAATAGTTTCAGAACAAAAGACACTTTATTTACATGCACACCTAAACAACACGGGGTCAAAGGTCAGTCAAAGTAACTCATTTTGTCTGACAGTTTGTTGGTGTATATACCGTTTTGTTTTTTGTGTGTCATTTACACCTGGCATTAAAAAATTTGTTCTTGGAAAATATGCTTATTCTTGCCGAGAGTTAGCTGATAACTCACGTCCATGCCTTAACTATGGAGCTAGCACCCGGAGTCGATTAGCTTAGCTTAGCCAAAACAGGGGAAAACAGCTAGCAGGCTCCTACCAGCACCTCTAAATTCTTACCAATTAACATGTTATATCTTGTTGGTTTAATCCGTACACATAGCAAAATGTAAAAACTACCTGTTCTGGTTTGACGGAGAGTTTCGTGCTGGAACTATTTCTCGGTGGCTGGCCGCTGGGTTCAGTGACTTCATGGAAAGAAAATGTCTGTGGTCCGATAGCTATCCAACCCCGCTCAAGATAAGATCACGATGGAAATTAACCACATATAAATATAGACAACCACTGAACAGATCCGATAATATACTGAAGTTTACCAACACGTGTTGATGCATCAGCCTTGTCAAACCACATGCAGTACTTTTAAGTGTTAACTCTTTCCGTGTACATGTGGTTTTTGTGTTTCAGCTTTCACTCGCTGCATATGTCATACAAATGATCAAGCTCTGAGGCCATTATGAAAGAGAACGTGTCGGATCAGACAGCGACCTTTCAGGCCATCTACCATTGTGGGTAAAGGCAAAGGAAGTCCGGGCTTTGTCCTACATTGTTTAATATCCACTATAATATATATATATAGCATGTTCACCATTTTCTAGTGTCTGGTGAGACTCCATACCCCATATAATGTAGTCAAATTATCTGACAATGCAGCATAAAAAGTCGCGTATAATCAGGGGTCACTAACCAATTACCATCATGCATTGCGAGGACAGAATAAAAGGTATAGGGATCTGCCTGATGAAAGAGGCGACTCATGTAGTCTCTGTATTCTTCTTCTCATCTAGATCTCGGCAAGAAAGCCCAAAAGGTTGTTGATTATTTCTTAATTTCTCTGTAAATTTATGTAGAAAAATAATCTCAGTTTAAATACAAAGACCCTGTATCATTTAATAATAATTGTGTGCGTGTCAGCAGTCACCCACACAAGAGCAAAGCTTCTTAACCCCCGTGGCACTAGGTGAGGAAATATGTAATCTCTTTGGCACAAGGCAGCGCGGCTTTCAAGTGGGCATGAAGCACGGCGTTGCGGAAGAACAGAATAGCTGTGTGTTCCTCTTTTGGCGTTGTACATGTACACACACGCCTTCTTCATTCAGGAGTCACTACAAAACAGCACGGGCCTTGGGGCGTCTTTTTATACGTACAGGAAGAATGGGTTTGGAGCGGCTTCCAAGACGCATACCTGTCTGTTGTCGAATGTCAAGCGTGGAGCTGTGACATTTCACAAGACTGCACGCACACACAACACGCCCCTCCCAGCACACACGCACACACACACACACAGGGATTTTTAGGGCATTTCCCACAAACGTGAAACTTGGGGAGATTACGCACCAGCTCCGATGCGGCCTATAGGTTATCTCTTTAAGAGAACAGGGAATTTGTCAACGGGATGTGAAGATCTCTCCAAATAACTGTATCATGAATGTGTGGGGTAATTCTTCGTGGGTGGGTCGTCCTGCATTGGCACGAGTCTGAAAGGAAAGTTTACTTCATTTCTTTCCTGGTATTGTCTAAACTTTGTTGTATTATCCTGTACAGCAAACACCACCCATTTGGTACCAAAATAGGCTCAAAAAGTGACTTAAAAACCCACGTCTTTAAAGACAAAATGACATATAAAAAATAATCTGTGTCCCTGTGTTAGTAGTTCTGTTATCTCTTGTTATATGCTAAATATGTCACAAAAAGTATTTTTTAGTATATCAAAATCCCTTTCTTTTCTCCTCCTGTAAAATATTTATACATTTTTGATGAGACATGTTGAACTCGGGGGCGTATGCATATATTTATCCAATCAAACATGATTTGAGGCTGCTAGCTAACCCGCCCATCGTATAAAACCGTACTTGACCATTAGCTTGAGGGTTGCAATAGCTAGCAGAGCTGTATCACTGTATGAGGTGTGTGGTTGGGTAACAAATCCACCTAAAACAGCTTTTCAGCAGCTAATATTGCTAACCAAGGACCAGCACAGGTGAAACTCAGCCTCAGCAGAACCAGTATCTTACACGCCCAACCAGTTTTGTCACCCAATGTCACATGTCATTGCTTGAAAACAGCTGTTAGGCCCAGACTGAACAACAAACACGCAACCTGTCTTCCCGTTCTGTTTGACTTCTGCACCATTTATCTCTTGTTCCCATGCTGCACTGTGTTTCTGGAGCAACACTTATAATACACACACGTGCACACACCGGTGCAAGCTCAACGTCAGCAAATATTGACATTCTCCTGTGGATGCCACCTGGTCTGCCGCCGACTCAACCGCTCATTAATCAGCAGAAGTCACGTGACACGGATGGGACAGAGCGTCCAGGAGGATGACGATTTTTCTACATGAGGCCATCGTGTGGCAGAGTAATGTGGAAAAAATGGAAAATACAAGGTATTAATCTGAAACATATCACATAAGTAAATGTCCAGGCTGTGTCTTATAACCAACAGCAGCAATAGTGTGTTTAAAGTAGTAGTTGGCATGAGCTGCTACTTCATTTGTTGCAAATTTAAAAAGAAGTGCCATTGTCTGCCCTCAGCAGTCACTGAACCTGCACTTTCTTCCAGAGTTTCATGCTTGGAGAATTATCAATAAGGATTATGGCCTTCGGCATCACACGAAATATAATCGTGTTTCTTATTTTCAGTGTGCAGTCAGTTTCCCTCACTGAACGTTTTGCTTCCATTTTATTTCTTTATGAAAGCAGAAGAACTGTGCTCAAGCATGTAATTAGTTTCCAAGCTAACAACAATAGAGTGATATGAAATTGACTATAGAGTATATTATCAGCCAACTGTAGCAGACAGTAGTGCGAGTTGTTCAGTTATATTTACACTAACATAATCAACTCTACTTATATAAGGCATGCAGTTCCTTTCTGATTGATTTTCATGTTAAAACTAAAATGAATGTTGATGGGGACTCTGAACACGTGAATGCTTCCAAGATGTAATGGCAACATGTGATCTAATGTGAAGCCAATGCGGCGCGAAGCCATACATCACCGTCACTGGTCAGATGGAAAATGATGGTATTCACAGCCCTGTGTTCATATTTTTAGCCACGCTAGCAGAGTAGCTCTAGGGATGTCTGTCAGTCGGTTGGTCCAACATGAAATTTGGTTCAGACATTCATGGTGCCATGAGGGGATAATCTCTAGCGCCACCAGCAGGTTTTTCGCTCAAATTTTTGTACAGACACTCGTGGTTCCCAGAGGATGAACCCTAATGACTTTAACTTTTTCCTCTAGCGCCACCATGAGGTTGACATTTGTGGTTTTGAGTGAAATGTCTCAACAACTATTTCAAGGTCTCATGGTTCCCTCAGGATGAATTGTAAGCAGCTTTCGTGATCCCTTAACTTTTCATCTAGTGCCATCATCGGGTCAAGAAAGCCTCAGCTGTACTTTGCGTTTAGTGCTAATTAGCAAAAACACTAAGATGGTGAACATGGTAAGCATTATACCTGCAAAACATAAGCAAATTTAGCATTGTCACTGTGAGGATGTTAGTTTGCTGATGTTAACGTTTAGCCCAAAGCACAGAGACACTAGCGTGTAGCCTCTTACTCTTGTTTCCTTTGGGGTGGCAAATCCCTGGAAATAATTTACATGACACAGCATGCGTGGCACATACGAGCAACCACAAATTGATATAAAGGTGTGAATAGTTATCTTTCTCACACGCAGATGCATAGAGAGGCTTGTAAAGACGCTAAAGTGAATGGGATGGCCACTTGGTGAAAACAATGGTCGTTGTTTGCAGGGGGTGGGGTGAGAGGCGGAGAAGGTAAAGAGTGTAGCATATGTGCTGGAAAACAGGGATGTTAAGAATTCTTATGTATATCTGAACACAAACATCTCTCTCCCAAAGTCGTAGGCTGCTTAGTGCATTGACAAAAATCAGTCTTCCTTTTAGTGTCTACAGAGCAGCTCACTTTATACCCGATGACATTTCAAGTTTGGAGTCTGAGCGCTCTGGTTTCCGGACAGACCTACATTCCCTTTAACTCCTTCATGTGTGGAGAGCCTTGACACGTGGAGTCGCGGAACTCCTGGAGAGCGACCTCTTCGTATTTTCTCAGTAAACAGCCCCTCCAAAAGCTCCCGCTCCCTCTCCTGCGTCTCCGAACAGTGGCCTCCTTTCAGGGCCATCACTTAAGGGCCCTATTAATAATTTGACAAGTTTTCTCAAAGATTAATTATGGCCAGCTTCGAGGCTGCAATTATGCAGGGTGGAGAGACTCCGTAAACCTTTTCCAGCTCCATTTCCAGGCCCAATTTTCCACTTATCAAGATGTCAATTGGGAGGAGGGGTTGTCTAACAGTCTCTCTGATGCATAGATCCCCATTAGTTGGAAAGGAATAAACAGCACTTACTGGCAAATGCTCTCCAATTCGCTAGCAGACGGCTGAGATTGAATGCGGTACCGGAGTCAATAGAACCAATCTTTTAAGGCCGAGACAAAATAAATCTGGACCTGGTTGCATCAGATTTAGGAAAGTGGTAAATCTTTCAAATGTATTAGGATGACGATGCTAAGATGAGTGTTTCCTCGAATCATGGGCTGCTGTGCAGCTGAAGTGCAGAAAGTGTAACAACAAGAGTCTATGTTTAGCAGGTACAATGTTTACCATGTTCACCATCTTCATTTAGCGTGTTAGCATGCTAACCCCAAGTACAGCTGCGGCTGATGGGAATGTCATTAGTTTAGCAGGTATTTGGTCATAAACTAAAGTATTGGACTTGATAATGTAGCTAGAGAAAAAGTTAAGGGATCATTAGGATTCATCCTCTGAGGACAACGAATGTCTGTACAAAATTTCATGCCAATCTATCCAGAAGTTGTCCATCCATTTCACTAAAAATCAAAAATGTCAACTTCATGGTGGCGCTAGAGGAAAGGTCAGAGGATCACCAAAGTCATTAAGATTCATCGTCTGAGGACCATGAATGTCTGTACAAATTTTTCTACACATAGACACAGACATACCTTTGAATTTATACCCGCTGCTCTCAGAAACCAGTAATCAACACAAGAAAGAGTTACAAACCATCATAAGGCTCAGCATCTATAATATTGACTTTCTTTCTAGTTCAGTTCCAACCTGAAAGGCAAACTCTAGCAGACAAAGTCGTGCACTCAAACACTCAAAGCATTCAAAGCAATTAGTGCTAGAGTTTGACCCACTTCTGGCTCTATATGATGAAGTGTTGAACTTGTGACTGCGGGGTGAGGTGGCAAGTAGCAGCCAGACACCATACATCACCGCTGAAGAGTGGAAGGCTCCTGTCCTCCACAGCAGATGGTTGGTACCGAGCCAGCCGGCCTGCGCTCGAGTGTGTTCGTGAGAGAGAGAGAGAGTGTGTGTGTGTGTGTGTGTGTGTGTGTGTGTGTGTGTGTGTGTGTGTGTGTGTGTGTGTGTGTGAGAGAGAGAGAGAGAGAGAGAGAGAGAGAGAGAGGGAGAATACAATGCAGCGAGTGTCCCCATGCTGTGCTCTGCCAGAGATAAGAGCCACCTGCCTGTCCCATTCTCCCCTCTGCTGAGTTCAAACACAGCCCTCAGTCTCACTACAACTCATACACATTACTAGACAAATGAAGCATGTGCATGTGTTATCAATGCAAATCATTTGGGGGTGTAAATATTAATTGTCACATTAAATAAAAAAAGTTTTGTACAAGTAGTTTTCGCTCATCTTAAGGGCAAAAGAATGTATTTTTTTTACATGCAGCGTTGGAATAAACAAAGGCTAAACATACTGCTGCCTTCCAAGATGAGTATCGTCATCATATGTTGTTTTAATGATGTAAATATTCTCCTCTTTGCTGAAACATTACCATCTATGTATGCACTCAGTGAGAAAGAGAGGGGGGGGGGGGGGGTGAACTCGGAGCACAAAGCCCAGATTGTTCCTCCTCGCTGTCTGTCCATGATAACAATGAGCCATTCATTTGCCCTGCGATGGGCCCTAATTAATTCCAACTTTACATTCTGACCTACAATCCCCCCTCTCCTTTTTTTTTGTCAAAAAAATTGCTAGTTTACTTCTGCACTCTCTAGCCAAATGTCAGTACAGGCTATGTAGCACTGAAATATCTCTTCTGCATATTCTTACACAGCTACATATCAATATCAACACTTAAAGCTGCATTAATGAGTATTCTTAGCCACTTGGAACGCTGATGTTAGCATTTAGCTCCAAGCACTGCTGAAGTACAGCCTTCACAGTTCCACAGTTTTTGTCTGTCTGTGTTTGAGTCTGCAGTTTGGGAATGAAACTTGTAATCAGTGCTATTTGTCTCTGGTGTGTCGGTGTCCAGATTTACACATTACACTGTGGAGATTTCTCGGGCCACTCTCTGAGTTACCTCAGCAATCCAGTTTTGTTCAACATCACCAGTGTCAGACTTTCACTTTCATTTTACCGGTAGACCATCGTTACACATGTTCATCGTAATATTTGTAGTTTTACTCATTAAGTACAGCGGAGAAAGCATCTGCCGGCATGACAGACAGCAATCAGAAACCTGGATCAGGTGTTTGCATGCCACATAACACCTGTTTCTATCGGAGCACTCCAAGCAGCGCTAGGTTTCTCAAACCGAGATAAGAGCTTATTCTAAAATACAATTTCAATACTTCACTCTAGTCGCCATGCAATGACACACACACACACACACACACATCAAAATGGTCCCTTTGCCGCAGTCTCAGTCCCTGCTCTCCCCCTGTCAAACAGAGCTTGGCGCTGTTTCCCTTTCCTGCCCTACATCCGAAATGCGAGGAGAGAGAGGAGAGGAGAGAAGGGAGCTGAATGAAGAGGAACGAGAGCGGAGGGAGAAAGGGAGGAGGCTGACAGGGGAGGGAGGATGGAGCATGGTGGAGGGGGGGTCGACACAGAGACAGAAAAGAGAGAGGGAGCAGCGGAGAGAGGCGAGGGAGAGGGAGGGATATAGGAGGGATATAGGAGGG